>JAHZNB010001793.1:0-13720 GCA_027744295.1 Callyntrura guangdongensis
ACACAATTCACTTTATTCATCATTACTCTGTAGAAGTCCTATTCGGTTCTGTGGATATCTCAAAATTGTTTGACGCTGTAGGAAATATGGCCTGTGGTTTTGCAGTGTTGTATTTTATCAAAATTTTATGGTTTGATCAACACAAAATTTTGGACTTTGTGAACGTATCCAGAGTTGGGCCCGCTTTTAGTAATTGTTCAGTTAGAAGTACCAAAATTCTGGTAAATTTTACATATTTCAAATTAACCGGCTGGTTTGATTTGTAAAACAGATTATCTTTTAAATTTATAGATTTGGATCATGTGTGGATACATTTACGTCATGAACCTTTTGTTTTGTATATGGATTAACTCCTCCGCCTACTTGATAAAACAAAGTAGCAACGATTCTAGGAAATTTCTTCACCAAATGCTTACCAGCATATTATCTTACAGTCCTAATTTTAAGGAAAGCAAAGACTTCTTCTCGTCGTCATGGATACATGCTATACAAAACATTTCCGTAGAAATCTTTCAGCTTGTAGTTGGTCTCCTGATGACGCAATCTACTTGTATGTTCTCATTATCCCGATTAATGATTATGGTACTGGCTCTGAAACTGAAATCGTTGGCCACATGCTTTGTTAACACATGAAAAGCTTATTTAGCTAGCCTTTCATAGTTTATTTCCTCATTATGCTTTTTATGCCTTTTATGCTTTTGAAAGGCCCTACTAATTATGAGGAAAGCAAAGACTTCTTCTCGTCGTCATGGATACATGCTATACAAAACATTTCTGTAGTAATCTTTCAGCTTGTAGTTGGTCTCCTGATGACGCAATCTACTTGTATGTTCTCATTATCCCGATTAATGATTATGGTACTGGCTCTGAAACTGAAATCGTTGGCCACCAAGTTTGAAACGTTTTTGGCAACAGAAAATTGTGTACGGAAGGTTGTATGCATGTATGACACAATGAGCAACTTCTCTGAAAAGTCCAACAGATTGATGAACTGGCTGGTTTTATGGCATTACGTCGGAATTTTAACTTTTCTCGCGTATATCCCCGCATTGACGGTTTATGTAGCCAGCAGGACTAATCAATTTATACCTGGTTTATACTTATGTGACGTACGGAGCATTTCTAATGGTTGCTTGTGATGCAACAGGCAGGGTAACTGAGACAAATTTAAACTCACTTATGTAACCATAACCACGATATCAAAATGTTCCATTTCGTGACAATAGATTCGAGCAGCTTGGAAAACATGGATGAATCGCAAAAGACTCCAAAAGGGGCTTTCCATGGAAGATAGGCTATTGATGGTATCACTGTCCCAAGAAATAGACACAGAGCCTGTGGGTCTATCGTGTACATTTTTTACGCTTACTTACAGTTTCTTTGGCTCTGTAAGTCTCGTATTATTAAAAATATTTATCTACAACCTAAATCTTTTGTTCATTTTATTCTTTTTTCTGTTAAGATGATCAGTCTGGTAACAACTTATGGAATCCTGGTGTATCAACTTCGCAAGTAGTGATACAATAATTATTTTACAATTTGTGCTTTATCCTTAGAATTTATTTGACAAAAAACCTACACAACGTTTGAATATATATTGATTAATGATAAGTGTAAATAAAGTTACACGATATCACTCCAAGTCAGTAATGCTTTCTTTAAACGGCGAATTAACCCCTTCGCAAAAGTCAGCACACTCGTTTTCTTCATGGCAAACATATTCCCGAAGCAGATCATCATTGGCCTGCAGGAAATTCGAAATTTACCCATTAGTTTACGCTCCTCAGCACTTCTCCAGGTGTGGCGCTTCCAAGACATCATGATTTTCCCTCCCTTTGCATGCAAATAACCGCCCACCAGTAGACAGAGTACCCATGTTAAGGGGCCAAATATGGCCCAACAGGCCATTACAACAATGCTTAAGGCATTCAACTGATCTCGCTTTTTCACTAAAACAAAAACTGTAAAGACAAAGAGCAACGTCGCGACTGCCTGTGCAGGTATCAGAAACTTTCCCACAACTTCATTAATAATTCGCATCTGAATAAGTTGAATCGCTCGGTAAGTCTTTATCAGTGCTTCGGGTGTCCGTAGTTCTACTTTGGTAGCGTAAGATTTTCTTCCCAGGGTGAATTCATGCGCCATAAACGGAACCAAAATGACACCATACAGGAGAATGATTTGGACAATGGTGAAAAAGTTCAAGTAAAGTACAAATGCCATGTAAAAGGGAAGTATTTGGTTGACTGGAAAAAAGTACCAAGTGTCAGGTAGTAAATTTCCAGGGAGACCAATAAAGTCTGGAAATAATAGGAAAAATAGCCCAGTGCAGGTACTTAGAAGAATTAATGAAATTAATAAAGTAACCAGACAGAATTCAACCAGATGGATGAAATTACTTCGATTTGGATTATAACCAGGCATCCATTGACCTGCACAAACAATTGTATAAAGAAACCATTTTGATTATAATTATTTGCAGAGTGTCATTAGCTATAATTTTAATTTATGATACACATTATGAACTGACTGTGTAAGCGCCGGAATAAAACGAAAATAAAGTTGAGCATTGTGAACCACTCTGTGGCATTCCAAAGTGTGATTGTGAACGATTCCAAGGCTGTCATCAGAGCTATGACTAAAGTAAAGGTCAAAATAAATTTGTTGTAGTCCTTTAGTATTAAATATCTACCGAGTTGCACCACATTCAAGACAATCCATAAAATTAGTAGGGTCTTGTTAAAAGTGATAATGTTTTTGTTATCAATGGGATAGCCACCACTTTTAGTGAAAGCAACAAAAACACGTTGGTTAGGATCCCATGTGTATTTAGAAATCCCCAAAAGGGCGAGTTTGGGTGTGGTCGTGGCGAAAAACGAGTATATCCTGTCGCTCAACATGGCTGCTTTTAATTTTTTGACGCCGATCGTATGTGTTTATTGTATTAAATGTAAAATAGCAATATTACTAAATTTACTAATGAAACTATTACTGAAAAATTCTATCACTTCTTCCTACAAAACTATTACAAACTATTTATTTCGATAAAAGTCTTGCTGTAAAACAAGAATATAGCACCAGAGGGTAAAAGCAAGTAATGGGTATATACTCGCATGTCGTTTTAACCGTTTTACACGTTTCGTACACAGATACATTAGGCACTTTATTAGGTACCTTATTATTAAGTTTATAATTAGATATCATTTTTACATGTATCTACTTTACTTCATGAAAAATAGATTTAAAAAATTCTTTATTTGTGATGATAAATCACAACCTCCCCTACTCTCTGTAATACATAGTTATTATATCAAATTAACTTTTGAACAAGCACATTATGTTTTATGTTGGAAACCTTTGAAAATTAATGGTGTTCTTCATTAAAAATACATAAATGAGTATCTACTCGGAAATTCAAGTTGTATAATATGAAAGTTAAATTAAAAGCGAAAATAAATTTACTGTCATAGACATGTCACACATTTTTACAAGAACAATTTATGTTGGCATTTTTACATTTCCAATTTATAGTAAAATTCAATTTATTTCAGGAGTCTGACAGTCTCAGGTATTTTAGTTTGGTTCAGAGACCGTATAGTATGTTAGTTTCAATAATGGATATATTTGTCATCGTTGTTGTAATTAATATAATACCTATATTGACTAAATTGTAGATTTGCTTTGTCTAGTTTATAACTAAGAGATAGATTAAAATATGTTTGTATTCATAAATTTTAATTTTGTTATAATTTATTTGGTTGATAAAAGACAAAAAATAGTGTAGGCTGTTTCCCAGTGAAATAAAAAATTTGAAATATGCCCACGTCATATTTTCAAAATAATCTTGGAATTCTAATTACATTATTTCTATAAACGAAATAGGTATTACCATGTTTGCAGAACGTTGCTTTTATACTGTCCATGGAAGGTTCATCGGACGTCACAAAAACTATATTACAGTTTAGCTTATTTATTCACTTGGAAAACTAAAACTCCATACGTCAGCACAAGTCCCAACATCTAGGAGTAAAATTTTTCAAAAAAAATCAATATCCTTCCTTTCAAAACAGTTATGGATTTTGTTGAATTATGTGTACTATATCATATATGCAACGTAGTTACCGATCCAACAAAATTGTACGTCAGAGTAAAAAACGAGCAAGACAAGCCAATCGGCTTTTCGTCAACTCGAAGGTTTAATGCTAAAAAAATTATGTGTACTATATTATATATGCAACGTAGTTACCGATCCAACAAAATTGTACGTCAGAGTAAAAAACGAGCAAGACAAGCCAATCGGCTTTTCGTCAACTCGAAGGTTTAATGCTAAAAGTGAGATTTTATCATTCTGAGTTAGTCCCTCGTCACGAATAAATTGACAAGCAATCCAGTCTTTACAGGCGTTTCGAACCTATAAAAAATGTAACAGTCTCAAAGTTCTCATAGTTTCAAAAATTCACATGATTATGGACGCAGTGTACATGTACTTACTCGTTCTGGCATGTCACATGCGATCAGTAGGAAAATTCCTTGGGTCCCGCAAGTAAACACAGCGTGCCACTTTTCTAATGTTTGCTAAACAAAAACAAATGAACCTGTGTGTATATCGTGTATAGTAATTTTCCTTCAACATTACTTCACTCCCTAATCATTTTATCCATATTACCGAGCCATATCCTACGACAGTAGAGTCATTCGAGTAACCACCTCTCACCACTTCCGGTAAATGTGCCATAAAGGTCAGGATGCTTATATAATGAGATATAATTAAAAGGCCAGCCCATGTCCTTCCCATCTCTACGGTTTCCCGAACACTTTCCAATGTTTGTGCTACTTCCTTAACAGATTTCCCCTTCCCCTCTTCACGTAGTTCCTCTGCAAATTTTTTGCCAAACGCTGTCAACTGAGCAGACAAGACCATCAGCGTTACGCGACCCAACGGGTACAGGGCTAACCCTAGAACAACTATTCCAAACAAAATGGTATGAACCGCCTGTAGGAACCAATTGTCCATTGACGGTGGGAGAATCCAACTGCAAATTTCATCCACGGTAGTTTGCATAATTCCTTTGCAGTAGCTGGTAATCACTTGTATCAAACACAGAATCAGGCATCCCAAATAAATTGTCTACAATATTTAATAACATTTAATAAGAATGAGGAGAAGTGAGACTTTGCTGCATGATGAATCGACAAATATATAGTAAACTTGAATTACCAGGCTAGATTTTGATCCTAAAATAATTTGGGAAGCATTCATGAACTTAACGATTAGATGTTGGTCTAACCACAAAGCTTTCACAAAAATGGTTACTGACACTGCACTGGAGAAGTAAGCAATGCTTTCAAGAAGTTGAGAAATGTCATCCGGTCTAGTAACAAATTCGTGGCGAATGGACAACAACAAATCGATTGTAATGGCAAGGGTTCCGAAATGAGTGATTGCACATATGATCTATGATATTACGGTAACAACCATAAATTGTAAATCTAAGATAAAATTGTGTAATCAAAATTTATATGTAACTGTTTTAGTGCCCCAGTTTGCGGCATCGACAGTGAAAAAGAATGAAAAGCGTTTTACATTCAAGCACAAGTGGTTAATAAAGCATTATTGTTACCTTGTGAATTTTATCAGTTTTAATAACGTATTCCCCAGTTTTACAGGTCGTCTCTACCTTGAATGGACTAAGATACAAATGATACATGAAATTCAGCATTGGTTTAAAATAACTACTATTTTGCCATACTCGATTCCTAGCTTGATGAGAGAAAACTGGGAACAATTTTTTGCTCATAATCTGCATTGAAAATTGATGTTTTATGGACTCTCACAGTAAATTGTTTAAAAATCAACAGCTTGAAAGAAGCTACTTACTTCTACGTTCGCGCGACTTTATGGCACTTTTACCTTAGTTTACGACAGCTACGGTTAAAAATACTGAAATTATTAACTGGGATTGAAAACTGTCGACAGAGTAGAGTGGAGTAAGTCAGTAGTTTTAGTGACATACACAATATAATAATGCCCAATTTCGTTGTCAATGAATCATACTTCAAACATGATTAATTAAATTGTGTGCTGTGCATTAAATGCATTGTGTTGTGTGCACTGTGCATTGTATACGTGTAAATGAGATCTTAAACGATATAGGACATAATTCATGAAGTGGGTAAATCCTGTTTTGCTTCAATTATTTTTGCATTTGAAAAACTAGAATTCCATAAGTGGTAAAGAAATCCCATGGTCTAAATTGTTTACAAAAGAGGGGTAATGTTTATTTTAATATTAATTTTATGTTTTGAGTTAATCGATAAAATTCAAGTACATTGCTTGATTGAGCTTACTGATCCGAGAAAACTGAAGGTTATTGTAAAAAATGAACAGGACACGCCTACAGGCTCCACCTCAATTTCATGGGATAATGATAACATTAAAAATCTTTCGTCTTGAGTTAGTCCCGTCTGAAGTCGTTTCTGGGATATCCAACTTTTACAGGAATCCCGAACCTCAAATATCCAGAAAAGTTTATTCACATTAACCGTTGTTATCTTTCTGGCTTTAGATTTTACATTTGCATTAGCTGCTATACCCGGCTATTCATATCGGATGCAAGCCATAGAAACACACAAAACACCAGATTCGTAAATCCAATATACATTCGTTCAACCTAAAATCAAATTATACAAAACAAACAGAAAGTGTGATAAAATTACTTGTGTCTTCTGTATTGGTTATAAAAAGAATTTTTGTTTGTCAGTTTGTCACCATAAAGTCGTCTAACGGACTTCCGGTCCTAAGTAACTGTGGTATGGTTGTCGTAAATGTCACTGAGCTGATACAGTTCTCTAATATAAGACCATTCGCCCACGTCTTTCCCCAGGCCGTGATTTTTCTCAAAGCGTCAAATTTTTCAATGACCCGCTCAACCGACATCTCCTGTTCTAGTAATTTTTCAAATCTTTTGCCCAACACGAAAAACTCCAAGCACAACGTTACAATTATAAGCCGGGAAACCGGATACATGACCGTTGCTTGTGCAGTCAACCCATAACAAATAAAATGGAATAGAAACTTCATTGCGGGGAAAACTCTACCTGACGACATGTCTTCATTATGAAGGCCAAGTGTTAGATTACTATGATGACGATCATTATTTTTTAAACCAAACCAATTCATTATTTTATTGGTAACGTTGGCGGTTGTGCCAGTCCATACAGTCAGAAATGTTTGACTTACGTACGTGTAAATGACGCAAATTATGACCTGCCAGAATTAGAAAAGAAAAATGTTAATTGGAAATTTAAATGGATTTATAATACTTTGCGTTATTGTTTGTACCCATTTAGTAAGCCCAGTTTCCAATTTCGAAGAAAATGAAGATACCTGGTGAGCTGCCAGCTTTTGAATCAAACCTAGAAAGTCCGCTATATCTTTATGGTTGAACCACACAACTTTAATTGTGTTAACAACAGCACAAGTGGCAGACATGAAACCGACAACACTAAGCAGTCTGGAAATGTCGGTGGAGATGTCAAACAATTCATGACTATTTTTACTGTGATGACTGCTGGTCACTATGAACACTGTCAAGTGTACAATGCCACAGCATATCTTTATAAAATGCAATGGAAAATTATCGTTTTATCACTACTATCAAGTATAGTTTAACGTAACTGCAGTTGTATTTATAGAGCCAATTATTGGATAACGGTATGATATGGATTAGCGTAAACTACATACGTACCATTTGCACTAGGTTCCGTTTTAAAGCAAAGTTGCCAGTTTTCTCGTTTCTCTCCAACTTAAAAGGAGATATCGCCAGGTAGTAAAGGGAATTGAAAAGTGTCTTTGTTGGCAGGGAAATTGCATGAAATGATAAATTTCTTTCCTCTGTAAGGATTAATGTCATTTTGGAAGAAGAGATTAAAAATTTCTTAAAGTCCTTTTCCATCATTTTACTCGCAGTCTAAAATAAAAATTAAATTAAATAAAACTAAAATATTTAGATTAGTTAAAATTAGCACTATTAGCGATATGAAGAAACAACTATTTGATAAAAAGGATTCTTTCACTGTATGCTAGCGATAAAATAGCATTTTTCATATTGCATTTCTGTAAATTGGAATAGAAAGGCGTGTTTAATTATCGCAAATGGTTGGCATTGGTTATTTATGTAATAGCTATTACGTAAATCATAGTAGCTTAATTCAGAGACTGACATGACAATGAAGTCATCGTTACCGTTATTGGCGTTATTCAGTCGAAACATGACATTAAAAGTCTGCACTTTGTGGACAAAATTTACGCTTCATTTATTTCTTTTGGCTCACAAGTCACAGAACACTGACATATACATTTTTGCTGTAAGCTTGCTAGACACTGTTCTGTGCTTTTGGCTGAGGTCAATTAAAACAGGAGATAATATGCACATCGATGCGCGATGTTCCGATCATTTCAAACTGCATTGGTGACACACGTGAGGACATAAATTACATTATCATGCGATACTACTTCCTACTCTTCAGCATAGCTAGAAACCAATAACATTAACAACACAAGTGTGAAATGTATGTATCATCGCATTTTCCATTCTACAGGTTTTTAAAAAATGCTATTTTTTATGGCTGGAAATGGATGTTTCCAGGCTGGTTAGTTGTATCGTAATTGGTCTCAACGGATGTGTATTAACCACATTTTGTTAATTTATCCGTTATACAACCACATATCAACACATCTGTGACAAATTAATTACGGCCTTGTCATTGTAATAAAGCGATCGCTGCAGAAAGTTACAGTGAATATTAGTACACCTAAGAATATTACCTACATAAGAATTTGACTTGAAAAGCACAACTTTTTATACCAGCAAACTCCGAAATTTTGTGAAAACACTGGTTTGGATACATAAGCACTGGGGATATAGGTATCATATTATGTTCCCCTGTCGTCAAACATTTATTTCTGCACAAAGTTTCGGACGAGGCATTCACTTGAGTAACAAGGGTGTTTTGCCAATGAAGTAAAAAGTATGGCATAATATTTTATATTTGATTGCTGTGTTTTCCATGAAAGACCCATCGGTGCAATTATCTGTTTCTAATATTGATAAGGCTCCTATTATTTGTCGGGTGCATGGTAGAACTTTCATGAGAAGACGTAGCAACGAAATATTATGAAGTCCTTTTAAGCTTGACGACATGATTTTTATATTTTCCAATAAATGTGTGACGCTGTAATAAGTAAATAATATTGTCGTATTTTTTATTACTATCTTATCATAAACCCGATAAAATCCACACAAGGTATACAACAATATCCTTATCAGCACACTGCATGAGTGAGAAATACAGTGAGCCCACTTACGAATCACGAGTTTATTGGTGCCTGGTGGAGTATGCTTGTCATGCCAAAATATTTTCAACTCTACTCTTAACGGCAAGCTGACAAGATCCGTCACGGGAATAATGGCGTCTGCAGTGTTGTTGCCATTTTTATTGTTTTTAATATTACACCAACAAGTACATCTTAATCTTGCCGCTGGGAATGTGCATTTCAAAAAAGGCGCACCACATGTGCAACTGGTCAATGGTGGAGTTGTTTCCGGTAGTGTCGAGTTTTCCAGAGATGGACGACCGTACACAGCCTTCATGGGGATTCCGTATGCCACCATTCCAGAGAGATTTAATGAACCCCAGCCGATTGTGAAACCAACGTGGGAAGGTACATTCAGTGCCACAAAACCAGGAGCAATTTGCCCTCAAAAAGCATTTGGTAATGATCCGAGTCATGTTGGACACGAAGACTGTCTAAGTCTAAATGTGTATGTGCCCATGAGTGCCAATGGGTCTGGGAAAAAAGGATTTCCGGTCATGGTTTGGTACGCAAACTTCAATATTAACAAAATTTTATTTTTAATATGGATTAATTCATAGTTTGTTTAACAACTAAAGGATTCACGGAGGAAGTTTTCGATCTGGATTTGGACATATGTATGGCGCCAAATACTTCATGGATGAAAATTGAGTCCCACGACGAAAGGATTATTTCACAGAGCCATTTCCCAAAGTGGAACAGCCCTTGNTACTTAATGTTGAGTCCCACGACGAAAGGATTATTTCACAGAGCCATTTCCCAAAGTGGAACAGCCCTTGGTATGTGGGCATATGAACCAAATCCAAAGCAGATTGCCGTTGACTTGGCAACATACCTGAAATGTCCAACCGTTGCTGCTAACCCAACGGAAATTTCCTCTCAAGAAATATTGAAATGTTTAAAGAATGTTCCCATGGAAGAGCTTAACAAAGCTCAATTCATCTTTAGTGAAAAGGTAATAAGCTATGCAAAAAATTTAATGTGGAATGCAAATGTAAATTAACAAAATGACAAGTCCTGTATTTTGTTTTTTAGCACTGGCCACGGGACTTTCGAATCATGTTTTTTGTTCCAACAGCTGAACCAGTCGACGCTGTTTCAAATTTAACTCCATTTATGTCAGTGTCACCCATGTTGCTGGTGTCTGACAAGAAAAATAATTTAACCGAAATTCCATTCATGGTTGGATGTAACGAAGACGAGGGTACTTTGTTTTCTGGTCCTATATTAGCAAACAGCAAAACTTTGCAGGAAATGGACACGAACTGGGAATACGTCGCCCCTTTAACTTTTGACTATGGAAAATATATTCCAATTGAGAAACAGTCAAAAATATCACAGGAATTGCGTAATTTCTACTTTGGGGATAAAACTATTTCAGAAGAGACTAGAGATGAGATCACAAACGCATACACTGATGGAAATCTTGTTCACGGAATTTACAGAACAGTAATAGACACAGCGGCAAGAGGAAAACGAAATCCGGTGTACTTTTACCAGTACGTGTACAGTGGACCAATTTCATTAATGGGAACAATTCTCCAGTTTCCTCCAGAAGAAGCAGAAAGTATGAACATTATTAACTAGTTTATTTAGTCATCGTTAATGAATTTAATTACAGGTAAATATTTATTTCAGAGGTTGGTCATGGAGACGAGCTTGTGCATCTCTTTGATCTGGACGCACTTTTCGGACAAACCTTGATTAAACCGGACACACCAGATGAAGAGTTTTCTAAAAATTTAGTGCGACTGTGGGCATCGTTTGCAATTCATGGGTAAACAGTGTCTGAAAAGGAAAACATTCGTACTGCCATCTAAACCAACGGTCACCATACATGACGTTTTACTCAGAATTTAACGTAGATCAATATTCTGTTTCCCGTTTTCTGCGAAACGAAGATTAATTCAAAATCTTCGTTTTGCAGAAAACGGGAAACGGAATCTTGATCTACGTTAAATTCTGAGTAAAACGTCATGTATGGCGATTGGTGACCGTTGGTTTAGATGACAGTCCGAATGTTTTCCTTGTGAGACAACTGATGGGAACTTGTGGTTTTACAATTTTTACAAATTCCACCCTTTGTAGGTTAATAATTATGACATTGTCTTTTCAATGTGTAGAGAGCCTAAACATACTTGGGGAACAGCGCCGTTTCGAAAATGGGAACGCATTTCTAAACGAGAGGCTGTAGGATTGGATGCAACGAGGTGGTTCCAAATTGACAGTAATCCATCATCCCTCGAGATTCCGTATTCTATTCTAGAGCGTATAAAATGGTGGGATAATTTATGGTATGAATACATTGTCCCTCCTGGTGTACCAGTACACATGAAGAACGAACAGCCCGATGGGGTCAAGGTCAAAACTGAATTATGAGATGGGTTGATGAATTTTATGGGCATAATATGTACAACCAGTAACTTGAGAATATCACTATTTGAAGTGTTATATGACTTTTTACATACGTGCTCAACGACATATATAGTTAACCGACTGGAAACCGAAAGAGAAAACGAAATTTAAATTATACACGGTACCGTATTCGTATATACAAGTCAATTTTGCTTGCCTACTAACCCGGGGATACTACATATTTTATACTGTCAAAAGATTTTGACCCGTGCTGATAAATAAGTGTTTTTGCGTAACGAATAAGTTAATACTAATCCTATACTATCAAAATCTTAACGTCGATGTATAAATTTATTATCTAAGTAACTTGAGAATATCACTATTTGAAGTGTTATATGACTTTTTACATACGTGCTCAAGAACATATATCGTTAACCAACTGGAAAACGAAAGAGAAAACGAAATATAAATTAAACACGGTACCGTATTAGTATATACAGTCAATTTTGCTTGCCTACTAACCCGGGGATACTACATATTATATACTGTCAAAAGATTTTGACCCGTGCTGATAAATAAGTGTTTTTGCATAACGAATAAGTTAATACTAATCCTATGGTAGATTATCAAAATCTTAACGTCGATGTATAAATTTATTATCTAGATATTCCTAGAGATGATGTTAGATACAAATTAATGCGTTGTGGCAATTGAACCAATTTCGTCTCATAAACCTAACACTGCAGCCTGCAGTTTGCAGATATACTAGGTAATTAATATTATGCAGGCCATCATCTTATGTACCTAAACTACTGTAAAGATTTAGTTTTCGAATTGGATGCCACCTGTGGGGACCACCAGAGGTCACCAAAGGTAAAATATTCAAGTACGTCCAAATATGTTTTAATATTTAATATATATGACTTGAGTTGTAAATATTATTACCTATTATGATTAAGATGTAAAAAATAAAAAAATAATTGCTGAAATTTTATTTTTTCCATTTCGTCAACTACGTAAGCGTACTCACGAATTCAGATTAAACTACCTATTTAATAATAAGTTTAAATTCTTAAATTTTAGTGCAGCGTACTCACGAATTCAGATTAAACTACCTATTTAATAATAAGTTTAAATTCTTAAATTTTAGTTCGGTGTTCAGACTCGCGAGTTTTAGTTACAAAAATTTTGCAATGCGAATGCGATATTCGTTGCGTATTCTTTATTCCATGCATGGAGCGATTTGAAAACGAAAAGATGTGATTGCGTGGTACTGAATAAACAATCGAACTATGCACATACAACGAAGCTTGCACAATGACATTAATGAATCTTCTTGTTTTTCACGGTATCATAGTATCATTTATAACGAAATTGTCATAAAAGAATACAACATCTAAAGTGTTTTTATGAAGTTATTACGATATGATTAGTTTATCTAGTGGTATTTGTAGTTCTATATGAAACTTCCCAATAGTACATGATAACCTACAACTTCAGTAATTGCCATGGGTTGATATCTGCTTTTATTTACGTTTCTTGACACAACAATCAGCGGTAAAATATGAAAAAAGTTATAAAACCCTTTTGGACTTAGAGAGTTCACAAGATTACCATGCAATTGTAAAAAATATACTATACTATTATAAAATCGAGGATTTGTGACTGGTGATATGACTACAAGAGGGACAATTTGTCGTACGGAGCCGGTACGGAGAGATATGTATACAATCTCGTTTTACACAGGTTTCCATAAGTCATCTGCTAAAATTAACAACTGTAGTAATTGCTAATTAATAATTTAGATAATTTATCACACTATGCACTACTTAACGTTAAAAACTTCACCTTTCACGTTTTCGTTGCGAACAACAAACTAATTAGTTTTTAAAGTATTTTTCTAAGAACTGTAATAATATGTATAGTTTGAATATTATAAGTTATTTTATATTATCTTATCGTTAAACTGTTAAGCTCCCAATTTATGCT
>JAHZNB010001794.1:0-10604 GCA_027744295.1 Callyntrura guangdongensis
TTTTTATTTGTAGTTGTCACTGTTGTCATATTGCGTGTGGATGTATTCTTTATTCACTGACGAATTAACTATAAATAACGTAGTTATTTACTACGTAAATATTATGAGATTTTTAGTGTCCTGACTGTTCATTTTTTGACAACTACAAAATGCCATTAATTGTTTTTGTTGACATGGGCCACCGCGCCAATTTTTAAAACGTTTAGTTTTATACACAAATTATCAAATAGTTATTGTGTCCATTCTGTCAAATTAACTAACATATAAGTTCATTTATTCTGTCATTCTATCGATTACATTTTTAATTTTTACAAAAAACAATCCGCAGTATATTTATTTTGTTTATCTATTTTTCAGACATTCGTGAGCATTTCGGAAGCGTTGTCTTGATTGTTTACTGGTTCTGTAGTTTAAAGTGAAAGTACATTCTTGTTCTTGTGATTGTGACAAGTGACAATATCACAAACAGTATTCACAAAATGAGTACAACAATGTGGCGTAGCGGCGCTGCGTTGTTATTGCATTTCATAGCAATTTGCTGATATAATCAGCAGAGACAGACAAAGCAAAACACGATGGTTATCATGTGGGGCACCCTGAGAATAGACGAAAAGCCGGAAACTCGTCTGGCACAATCAACCAACGAAATTGTGAATTGAGCATTGAGCATCACAAAAAACTGTGTGCTTAGTTGAGTTGAGTTGTTTTGTTTGTCAATTTTTTCCATAATATAATGTCACTTGCTCACACACACCACTTACTTGCCTTGCCAGCCAGTTGCCTTATATTATTGCTTGTGAGCGTAAAGTAGTACAGTACTGGAAAGCCTTAAATAACTAGTAAATTTAGATTTAAAAAATAATGCTTGCAAGAGCATTTTAACTTAAAAAAATTAAGGTCATATTTGTTCAGTCAGTTGGCAAATTGAATGGTCCGCGGTGCAGGTGTAGGATAAATTTGTTGAAAATCGCAATTGAGAAAGGTTTAAACTCTTTAAACGTGAAAGGTAATTTCAACAGGTATGTAAAAACTTACAAGATAATAGCTTTAAACTGGGTGATTTATGATTGTCAATTAATTTATTGTAGAAAAACATATCACTTAGTACAGGGATAACATTGATTGATAATTGTTGTGCAAATTGTAACATGCACGCAGGCTGCATAATGCAGCATCAACTTGTGATTTGTGTGATTGGTAGTAGTGACATGTTATAAAACGAAATTATCAAGAGTTGAGAGTAGTCTGCTGTGTTCTCGAAGAACTAACCCGGCCGGCGGCCGGCATCTACTTTTGACGTTATAAAACTCATTTCTTAAGCAAGTTCGTTAGGTTAAAATGCATGTTCATGTTCACAATTTCGTTTTATATCACGTAAATAAAAACCTATCACTACCAATCAACGGTTCTCATTTATTGTGTACTGTCAATAACGTAGCCGTTTATTTCTGTCTTCATACGTAGGTTTACAGAAACGCTTCAAGAAAAAAAATGGCGTCTGAAATCGATGGACTTCTGCCGAAGGACATACAAGATCTGGTATTGAAATCAAAAGTATTGGTTGTAGGTGCCGGAGGCGTTGGTTGCGAACTACTGAAAAATCTTGTACTGACAGGATTTAAGGACATACACATTGTAAGTTCTCAGTTGTAGTTGTAATGTTTATTGAATTATTTTTAAATAAGGTGTATTATATATATATTCTGTTCTGTTTATCTTCATCCTCATTCATTGTGTTGGTTATAGATTGATTTAGATACTATTGAAGTTAGTAATCTGAATAGGCAGTTTTTGTTTCGTCGAGAACACGTTGGTCGACCGAAAGCCGTAGTCGCAAAAGAATCTGCATTAAAATTTAACCCAAATGTCAGCATAACGGCTTATCACGATAGTGTCACTGAGTAAGATATATTTTGACTTACCTATTCTATCCAGCGAAGCGAAGCTTGTGTCTTAGTATGAAGCTAATCAAATTACAACGTAATCATTAAATGTTTTTAAAATTCTGCATTTAGAACCAAGTATGACGTAAATTTTTACAAGCAGTTTGGGTTGGCTATGAACGCATTGGATAACCGAGCTGCTAGAAGTCACGTCAATCGAATGTGCTTGGCTGCGAATATTCCGCTGATCGAATCTGGATCATCAGGAACGATGGGAAACGTCGCCGTATATAACTTTGGAAATTCTAGCAATTCAAATTTTTCTCTACATTATCGACATCAATATAATATTATTTTTTTATTTTAAATCGTTAGGTCCATAAAAAGGGAGTGACGGAATGTTTTGACTGTACAACGAGGCCGCACCAGAAAACTTTTCCAGGATGCACTATTCGAAATACACCATCTGAGCCTATTCATTGCATTGTGTGGGCAAAACATCTGTTCAAGTAAGTTTGTTTACAAGGTTCCAAGTTTGTATGATAACTGCTGGTTAGATTGATAATGAAACTACTTTTTGACCTTATTGTAGTCAGTTATTTGGAATTGCTGACGCAGATGAAGACGTGTCACCGGATTCTGCTGATCCAGAAGCCATGGGTATGTTGCGTTCAATTTGGCTCTTTTGTATAAAATTTATTTAAAAAATCGTACATAAAGTCTAATGTATGTTTTAGGTGAAGCTGGGAAGTCAGCTTTAGAATGTAATTCTGAACAACCTGCTGTGAACGTATCCACACGCCAGTGGGCACAGGATATTGAATATGATTGCCAAAAGCTTTTCCATAAGTTTTTTAACGATGACATAGTGTATTTGCTGTCTATGCATAATCTTTGGAAAAAACGGCGCCCGCCGACTCCTCTTGTTTGGGGCAACCTACCAGATGCAGGTACTGTAAATACTAGGCAAATACTGCAGCATTTACATCAAATCAAAATCTATATTGTATTTACTATGATAGTCAAATAATATAAATGAACTCATTTAGTTGCGTCTAGCAGTATCTCATCTTCCGAGAAGTCACCGATGCTGTTAAAGGATCAGCGTGTTTGGTCCGTGGCAGAATGCGCTGACATTTTTAAGAGATGTGTCGAAAAACTTAAAGAACGTTTGGCGGTGAGCTTTGATCTGAGCTAAATTATACTAATATTGTTGATTCGATAATTTAAGTTTAACAATGCATTTTTGTACTTTAGAATGAGAAAGATGAAGTTTTAATTTGGGATAAGGATGATGACATCGCAATGGACTTTGTTACTGCCTGTTCTAACATTAGAAGTTATATATTTGGAATCGGAGCGAAAAGTCGCTTTGATAGTAAATGTACGTATTCTGTGTAAAGCAAATAATGCATAATTTGTCTATAGTATACAAAAACTAGAAACAAAATCACAGTACCTTTTAAATTATGTGTTTATAACAGCAATGGCAGGTAACATTATTCCGGCTATTGCATCAACTAATGCAATTGTTGGAGGTTTCATTGTGATGACTGCGTTTAAAGTTATGAAAGAAGACTGGTTTAGATGCCATGCTGTAAGTCGTCGTACATCATCTTACGCGATCTAGTAATCTATTGGTGTATTTTTTTATATTCTCTCATTTCTTACATTGTTGGAACATTTCCAGATTTACATCCAACAACGAGTAAGTGTAAGTAAACAAGTTTTCCATTTGGATCAAGTTATGGCGCCAAATCCAAAATGTTATGTTTGTGGGGAGAAACCCGAAGTAAGGATACCAAGTAAAGTTACCAACTGCTGGCACACATTACTGGCTATACACTTTAACTAATATCGGGCTTCAATTTTGCAGGTCATCTTAAAAATTGACTTAGAAAAGATGACTGTAAGAACTCTGAACGAAAAGGTGTTGAAAAAGGAATTATGTATGATTGCACCAGATGTAGAAATTGAAGATGGTAAAGGAACTATACTGATCTCTAGCGAAGAAGGTGAAACTGACGATATTGGAGACAAGTTGTTAAAGGTAGCATAATAACATGTTATATGTATAGATACACATTTTTTCATGAGTAAAATTGTGAGTTATAATAATAACGTCAATGTTATGCTTTCCATCCTGGCAGGAGTTCAAGATTATTAGCGGAACCCGCCTAAACTGTGACGATTTTCTTCAAAATTATAATCTTGTTGTTAACATTGTCACAATGAGCGAAGATGAAGTTAATGCTCGCGATAAAGCCGTAGAATGTTTTGAAATAATTGGCGATCGATCACAACTGGTTCCTAAAGAGGAAACTAAATCTACCAATGGAAATGCTAAAAAGGAAGAGGATTCCTCAACTAAAGGTACTGAAGTGGTACTAAACGGGTGTAATGACCATGCAACTCTTACTAGACTAGTTTTTTTAAATTCTTTTGTGTCCCACTGTAATTTTACAGATGCAGAAATTGTGGCTGATGACGATGATGATCTAAAAGAAATACCTATTTCTGCTGGTGACGATGATGATATTAGAGTTGTGGGCACCAAACGAACATTGGAAGAAAGGGAAAAAAGGGAAGAAGTACCAGCCAAGAAACGGAGGAGGGAAGAAATGCCTTCAACTGCTACTGATGTGGAATTCGAGGTCATAAGTCTTGATTAATCTTACTTCACTCACGGCCCAGAGTGTTGAAAAACTTGTGTGAAAGAAATTATGTAAATGTCAGTATTGCCCGCGGAAGGAAAAATTGTTGATCTTGAAACTGCGAACCGCAAAATAAACTTGTGATAAAGTTATTACATGCCCGACCCCCACAGCTTCCATTGTGACGACTAAGAAGTGACCGATTTGGGGATCGTACTCACGCTACGCACATCCAAAGTCGACTCCCTACCAACTTGGTTGTCACAATGGAAGCCGTGGGGGTCGGGCACATAATAACTTCAAAAGTTTATTTTGTGGTTCGTACTTTCAAGATCTCGACAATTTTTTCTTCCACGGGCAATTACATCAATTCTTCGCAATGCATAATTGCATTTAATTTAAATTACTCGTGGGTGTAAGTTTATTTTCTCGTACTTTCAATGCCAATGAGCCAGTTCTTGTATGTTCGTTGATGCGTCTGTGTTCTTTCTTACAATATAACTATGAAACGTATATCACATATATGTATGCATATAACAATACCATTGTGTCACTACCTTTCATAATGAGAATGAAGAAAATTATGTAAAAAAAAGCATTCAATTTGTCATCAATAAATTTTTAAATGTCTGCTGATATATATATCATAATTAAATATCTGCTGCGATATTCAATTCACTGTAATACAGATACAGAGCAGGGAGGGTCTAACCGACATGCATAGCCACAACAAAGAAAACGTTCTCACGGCGCTGTAGGGTTGTTTCTCTTAATTTCCTTTCTAATGCGAAAGTTAAAATTTATTCTTGGGCATGGCTTAACATTTTATCACAATATTGAATATACTTCATCGTTTTACACTTAAATTATGTAAATCTGTCTTTTTAGGGGAACCCTATATATAAACTTACATAAAAATACACACATTTTAGCTTTGATTTACAACAACTCTCTCACAACAGCACATATTTAGGGGACTACCACAATTAACGCGTCGATTTTAATTGTGTAGGAGGAATGGTTAATCATATATTACCATTAGAGTAAATGATCGCCATTACTGCAGCATTTATAATTTACAAAAGTTGATAGTATTACTTAAATTGATTATTTAGGTTATTGTATACACTGCATATTGATAAGTAATAATATATAATTTACAGATGTTGCCATAATTAAAGGATCGAATTTATTGTTAATGTATTAAAAGATATAATCTCACTAGTCGCCTAATTTTTTTGGAATACATTATGCTGTATAATTTCCTGAAAATCTGTTTCGAACAGTTTGTGAAAATAGGTGGTTATATTTTATTTATTATGTGTACATATATAATATAGTCCATAAAATACACAGAATCCTCAAGTGTATTTCATGACTAGATGGAATAGAACTGTGTTTATACAACGAAGTTCAATAGAGAAAATATTCTTGAATTTCCCATTTTTATACCCTTTTAATTGAACAGCTTTCTGTGAAACAGGCATGACGAACCCACCCAGATTTTTAAAAAAATGTACGAGTGGTGGGCGGTCTGGTCGGTGCAGCTTTTAACGTAGCACTTCACATAATAAACTATCTAATTTCATCATTGTTCATCTCATTTCATCATCATTTCGGGTTTAAAATTATTCCATTAATAAATGCAAATAATTGTCCTTAATATGAAGAAGGTCAAAAAGTTTGTTTGTATCAGAACAAAACAGCGAGTAGTAAAGATGAAAATTTTTCATATATAATGTTTGTGTAGTGGTCGTCCTGTTTCACTAACACTTACATGATTTACGATTTCATATTATATTATATAACCTGAAATAATTTCTATTAAGTTGTATGTCGTACATATCATTTCCTCACAGCTGTATGGCCATGATCTAAAAATTTACATAATTATTGAGAATTTAATAACGTTTAACTTTACTTATAGTCAGCGAAAGGGTTACATTTAATACTTAAAAATCTCACACCACTTTGGAAACTTAAATAATTTTTTTCATGGTCATTTTATACAATAAGACTTTCACCACGGTAGTAAATACACACATTCACAATATCAAGTCAAATATTTTTGACGTATTTACGTATATTAGGTAATTAGGTAGTTTAAGAAAATACAGAGTAGTATCAGAGATAATGTACAATTTTCTTTAGAGAATTGAGCTTCCCAATCCAACTTTACGCCCTCCACTCCATTCGTTGTAGTAGCTAAACTAATAATATTTAGATTAGATTTCGAAAATGTAATCTTTTAAAGCTTTCCATATCTTTAATTTGTTTCACACATCCCGTCAGAAATACACGATGAGCGAAAAATGCAGTTATCTGAAATTGATATTTATACATCACTATTATAAATAATAATGGACAGTAGTAATACCAATAATTGGTATTTGTAAATTAGGACAGTTTTATGTGACGTGCATGCGAAATCAATACCTTATTGGAAGCGATGAAAGAATAAAAAAATAAGCGCAACAGAGAAAGGTTATTTGAGAAGTTAACTCTAACGCTCGTGATACAAATTTAGAATCCCGGGTCCTGTAATGGAAGATGATATACAGAATAACCAGAGTCAGCACGACTGACGAAACTCGGTTGTAAACTCGACGCTGAATAATTTTAGTCAGGATTTCGAGTTCGAGAGTATTACGACGCCAGGGAGGTTCACATTCTCTGTTTCAACTTTCCACCCAGATGTCTCCACCCAGTTTCCTGTAAGAAATGAGAACGCATTGAAATAGTTGTATAATGATCTACGGCGACATACATTAAAAAGATCAATATTTTGCACCGTCGCTTTCGTGTATGAGAAAACGCAATAAATTTGAGACCTTGAGATGGTTGGTTTGGTACATCAACGTGGTAGACTATTTTTTGATGCACTCGTAAGTACATCAAAATTCAATATATAGCTTTCTAAGTCTAACTTTATCAGATAAAAAGTATCGTTAATTATTTAAACAGCTTACATAGTGATAAGATATTTATTTATTTATAAACTATCTGTGTAAGCTGGTGTTAGCCCTACATGTTTAGTTAGTTTTACATAACTTACCGCCTGGCTTGGTTGGCGCCTGGCGCTGTTTATTTTTTAAAACAGTTTTTAACCAATTTCACTGAAAAACAAATTGAAAGTGGAAACTATGAAGAGTCATCATCACCATACTATTGCGGATGTCTTTATAGTTAGTTTTTAGTGTGTCAGTATTCCTGATGCCGCATGTGTGCTTGGTTTGTACTATGTGCTGTACTATGTTCTTTCTTTCTTGTTTGCTGAATTGCATTCAATTGATCTCTACAAAATCATAATTGTCGTGCAAGATGCGACGTGCAGTCACTGCACTGCAGACTGCAGCGCAATAGTGAATAGACAAACATTAATTTTTTTGTAAAATACGAACGCTTACTCACTAACACTAATGAATGACCTTACGCACTTTATTCTATTAAGTTTATCGATTTCTTTATGCACCCGGAAACTTTATAATTTAACTCGGTGACGTGTACCGGCAGCTTCACTACTTTTTTCTTGTCTCTAACATTTCATTCTAAATCTTCTTTATGTAACTACTAAAAGCAAAGAGCTTATTATTCTTAAGTATTTAGCTCACTGACTAAAAGTGTTCATAAATATAACTAATTCTTATACAACAGCATGATAAAACTATCTATTACTAAATAATATTATTTAGCAAATACAAATACGCACATGTATTTACACAACAACAAATATTACGTACAATTATCAGCAGCCTCTTGAGCTATTGACAAGTTACTTTTACCTGAATGCGTTGTTGTCTATTCTCCACCTACAACTCACACATAACTGCTAATAATTGTCATTAATAATAGCCCGTGACACCACGCACCACTATAACTGCCAGTTGACTCACTTTCAATCTCAATAATATTGTACGACAGGCCACCCAAAACAACCCAACCGATCACCTTCTCGCCTGCACAACAGTACTTACATTTTTAACTATTTTTTTTATCATACAGCATCTTCATTAATCTTTCCTTATTTTTTGTTTTTTTCCGTTTGTTACTCACTGTTTGCTAGACCAACTCCACTATTACTACAAACTGTAGCTGTAAATAGAGGATTCCCGTGTTAAATTAAATATATTCGCATTGTTTTACTGAGCACTTCTGACTTCCTCGCAAATGTTTAATACGCTACTGTGTTTCTCACATCACATCGACATCGCTGTCCAACACTCTACCCCACTTTACTTTTTACAGTACATGTATATTATTTAATCTTTTAATTCTCCTAGTCCTAGTTATTTAATTTAACAAGTAAATGTTACTCTGTGTGGATGCACCAACAATGTTGATGTTGCTCTTATTACGTTTATCGTTCTTTTACAGCGAGACTAAGCTAGGATAGCCCAGTTAGTTTAATTGAATAACACGTTCAAAATAGCGACAAATAGCGCACTCTTGAATTCTCATAATATCGCACATAATTTTTTTCACACGATAGCTTCAATAGCAGCGTGACTCTGGCTGTAATGTAATATAATGCATGGTAATGTCGTTTATTGAACCTTTTTTTCTGCCACATCACATTATGTTCATATTTACTAACATACCGCAATTTCTCACTGCACTGAGGAAAAGATAATAGAAGCACAAATATAACACGTAAATACATCACGATCACGGTACGGTTGTGAAACTTTATTTACAAAAATCCTGTTGTAAGCAATATCAGTGATGACTGACGACGCTGAAAAGAAGATATAAAGATATAAGGAGGGAGATGTTAATAAACGACCCTCCCAAACAAAAATCCTCAACATTCAGCAAATACGAATATAACGATATATGGAAAAACTTTGGACCCCCACTGCCCCCAGGGGTACGACTATGACTGATCGGGCCCAAATTTTAACTTAGAATCCGCTGTGCCAAGTTTGGTTGAAATCGGTCAACGGATAGTGGGTGCGGGTAGGAGCTGCCACACACGGGTAGACAGACGGACACTACAACCAAAATCAACACTAGCTGAAAATGCATTCAGCTACGTTCCGTGACTAAACAACATTTTTACAGACAAGATACTATACAACTATATTATATCTCTTGTGTATATACTATATACCCAATTACACTTACACCAAACGTATGTTGATGCATAAATGCATACAGTATGTACCTATTTGTCTGTGTAAATCTGTGAAGATTGAACAAAAATTGTTGTACTACTGTGGGATAAGGTATCGTATATCGCGTTCGCGTACCTCATTCTTCGTAATCTGTACTTAAAAATGTAACAAAAAGATCGGTTGTCTGTTTTATTCAATGCGAAAATACGACCCTGAGACCTGACGAAGAGCACATTAAGGGCAGGGGCCATTCATATTTTACTTTATCAAAATATCTACAAAAAAATGTCAATTACAGTAATAGAAGACATAAATAAATAACGATTAAATGGGGGAAAATTTGCTAAAATTAAGGTTAATTTCATTGAGTAAAAATTCGATCTATCTTGTTGGGTTTGAGATTATTCCTAGATCGTGTAGGGGCTTTAGACTTTCCATGTATTTACATGCAATGCAGCGGAATCTGTAAAATTACTATATATGTAGACTATAAGTTGAAATACCTTTTAATATTATTTAATAATTAAAAACGTATGCAGCTCTGCACACTCTTTGATTACTACAAGTTAGTGATATACTTTGAAATCGGTCTGGGAAAATTTTTGATGTCGCCATATTTCTAGTACCCAATGATGATAACGTAATAAATTTATATGGCTAGTATCATAAAACAGATTTACCATATTTGCATCTTTTCGCTACATGTGTAGTTGCTTTTCCCCCTATTTCTTTGTTTATGGTCAAGAAGCACACTGGCTACGAAAATTTATAACACGAAAAACCTTTCTGTCCCTTGGGACATTTAAACCGCATTAGCCTGCCGCATGTGAGACCAGTGAGACTTGAGGCAGTTACCGTTGCCACTGACGGTTGGAATTGCAAAGTTGCGACTGTTGTAAGTGATATGGTGCACCTAAAAAAGAAATTAGTGTTGTAGATTGGATGGTGACTGG
>JAHZNB010001796.1:0-14744 GCA_027744295.1 Callyntrura guangdongensis
AAAATTTATATACGTCCAACATGTCTGTGTGCCAACAAAGAATTTAGGTACACACACAACAACATCATAATATAATACACTCATACTTATGGGCATGACATGATAAAAAGAAAAAATGTTAACAAATAGCGATGACATAATTAGAACCCAGTTGGTAACTAATTAGCTGACTCAAACACATAATAAATTCAGGCATATTTACGGTTGGACCACTGGCCACCATGATATTAAATATGCATTTAACAATGGAGACAAATACCATACACCTCCATCACATCATCGTCAACAACACACTATTAAATGTTTAATAACTGAACTGAAATTTTAAACTGGCTGACTTGTATGAACCAAGGGGAAATACAATAACTGAAAACCATAACATGGTTCTGTAATTTTTCAGAAAGCGTAAATAGTGAATACATACGACACCAAGAACTACTACCTATATTTACATACCTACCCTTCTACAATAACAGCAGTTCTTTGAAAACTTTTAATGTGTAGTCTTTATTATGACAGACGCGAATGTTTGAATATTAATAATAAATGATGTTAGGGTTTTCCAAAAGGGGTATCTTAATAAGCTCTTAGGGAAATTGTAGAGTTCAATTTAGCATGGTCCATAACTTGCTGCTCATCATGCTAGCTTTTTCAAGGCAGCTATAACTAATCGGTTTTGTTTGAAAAGATGTTAGTATATGAAATGCTTGCAGGTGTGTAATAAACGTTTATTGTTGTAGATGAAGAGTAAAGTCGTTCTTATACTGCGGTCCCCCGAGTTGGTAGGTAAGGTATATTTATTTTGTTTTTTTACAAATGCATCTTTTATTTATCAGCCCTTATCAAGAACGACACCAAGAGACCACACTCACCATATAATACTCACACGTTACATTATGTCATTAACAAACGAATTGGACAAGCATGCTATGATATAGATGCTTGAGTTTGCAGTCCAACGAAATTCTCTGGAACTGCCGAATCTTTCTCGGCGGTAGGAACGAGGTGAGTCAAACAAATAACCATAAGTAATTAAAGGAACTGGGTTGGGCAAACTTTGCACATTAAATATTTACATTCACTCAAAGTATGTTCCATGACTATGACGTATATATACAAAAGCTTACGAGTTTTAAGAATTTAAGTCCAGCGCTGTATCTTTTTATTACAAGCAATTTAATATATGCATATATGTAGGTATATGTTTAAACACAAAACTTTGGACAACTTACGACTTTTTCACAAAGACAAATATGAGACAAATATACAAAAGACTCATCATATATGACGTATTTACCTCTTAAAACATACCCACACCCGGATTCTTTCTGAATTTTGAGTATGGACTCAATGAAAGAAATAACTTTTTATCAACTATGTTCCGAGTAAAATTCGTCATGTGTACTTTATGTCTGGAATGTTTACTTTAAGCTCTGGGCAAAAATTTCGCCGGAGTAGAAGATTATTACGAGCATTTAACAAATGCGTTTCGGGATTGTATTAAAATTGTGATTTACTGTGACAGGAAATGGACAGATATTTAAGATGCTGTCAATGTTCCGTGAAGACACATTCGCAGTATCAATTTCAACCTGGAAGCAATCTCCTCCTCAGCTCGCTTAAGGCAGTAGCCAATAGTTTTCTCTAACAGCAATAGGAATTGGCATTACACACTGTTATCTTCTTTTGACTATAAACACATCAACGTTCCATTTCGATCGGGAGAGAAAAGACTAGCATACCAAAGCAAAGAAAGGGGAAATTTTTTAGTTTTCAGAATGAAATCCTTTGTAATATTTCTCGGACTGGTTCAGCTTGTCTTTGGTCAACGACTTTTTCCATTCCCTGGATTCCAGACTAACCCTGGAGCATGTAGTTTCAATGGACCACAAGACGCACCGACTTTGCGTGGAGAGAATTTTATCGAAAACTACGGAGCAAATAACTGCCTCAGTCTCAAGAAATATGCCCCAAATAGGAATCCTATCGTCTTGCAGCAGTGTACATGGCAGTAAGTTGATTTATTACTAATGCCCTTTTTATAATTAAATCGTCTATTCCCTTCACAATCCTGTTTGCCGTCGTGCTCCTGCTAACTTTTCACAAAAGAAAAATTTCTTCCTGTAAGAAATTTTAAATATTACAAGACAGTGTACGACAAAATAGTAAAGTGAGCGACTGAGTCCAACAAAGCCAGTCGTACTCAGTCATTCTCACAAACTAATAGGCTTGCATTGCGCATTTTAAAAGTACGTAATTATTCTTGTTACAAATATTCATTCTTTCACTTTTGTTTAAATTGCCAGGAGAAATCCAACGTCTGATCAACTGTTTTTCTTCCGAAACGGTAATGGAGGAACGGTAGTGAAACCAACACGAGGACCAATACTAGATTCTTGCGTTGCCCCAACTTTTGGACAGCAACTTAGTGCAGTGGAATGCGTGCCTAAAAACTCAGATCAGACTTGGTTATTCACTCGTGTCCGACAGAATATTTACTTGATTAAACAAATTTCTTCAGGAACATGCTTACAAGCAAAATCTAGATATGATAGAGCCGATGTCAGTCTTGAACGTTGTAATGCTTTTAATAATATGCAATTATGGCGTATCTGTACCGCTAGGTAATATATAAAATACAACCTTTTCACAATTTTGTAAACATAATTTTTATCAATAATTCCACTTGACTATACTGTTGGAATGAATAAAGTCAACAAATTAAAACTGCAATCTAAAACATTCGCTCAAGATTATTTTTCACTTTTTCAACTGCATACTCCATCGTGGTTTCAAACAGCTCCATTGTATAGTTTACCATCAGATTATTGTAACTTACTAAAATTATATAAGCTAGGTACTCACTCCATGACACAGATGTTTGAAATGACTATGGATGGACTATGGACTTGTGTATGGAAATATGATGCAAATGTAAATAAATGAGCCGACTTGCAAAAACTCGATTTAAAAACTGATTTATCTTGTGTTTTGCTCACTTTTACTAGTTTCATTAAAATAAAATTTAGTACATAGAATAAAAAAACTGTAACGTCGTAAATAACATGCAAATACATATACTATCAGATGCACAATTAAACAGCAAAATTGTACCTACCAAACTATCATAGGTAGAATTCGTCAAAATATTCTCACAATAAAAACTAAATTAAATTACAACTGGTATCGGTACGGCAGAATAAATTTGAACACACTGACAAAACTTAACAATGCACAATTACTTTCTTTTGTCAATAAGCTGGTTATAATTTTTGTTTAAAATAAAGTAATCGGTATATCATGCTGGAACTCGAAATTTAAAACAAAACTAAACACAACGGGAAGCTAATCACAGTTCTACAATGGAGGCACAATGAATATTAAATTAAAAGATATATGTTCTACATTTGGCAGTGCCACACAAACAAAGTGTGCGTTTATGAGCAGGTCGGATGTCCTCTTCTTCCTCCTGTCTATTCTTCGACCGGGACCGGGAATCGGAATTGAGCTGGACATTATAATCGAATGTCAGTTCTTCATTCTAAAAAAACAATGTAGAAGTAGGTAAAAATGAACACCTTAACAATGAAACTCGTTTGTACGTATAAGTAACAGTTAATACAATGGCGACTGGTACCTTTGATATGTCCCGTAGCGCAAACATGGCCAATTTAGGTAAATTAGGGTCCAAACAGTCTGTCCATACAGCGTATACGCCTAAATTGGGCATGCAGGAGTGGTTAATAAAATGTGCTACGTTTCCGTACTTAGAAGCATCTACGGAATACGGGTAATTGTCGGGGTCATTAAAGTCCAAGTCGAACAGATATGTGCACCCTGTTTCATCATACAATTTTCCCCTCCTTTCCGCTTCTTCCGATTTAGTAACAAAGCTACCCTTCTTGATCGACTAAAATGTGAAGAGAATTATATCTGTGACAAAGCATTGGCATTTTGATACTAAAGTATGTATTGTCAAATATGAACTCTTACTTTCAAACTTCCTTGAAGAACATTCACTCTAAGGCACAATTGGCAATGACAAAAATTAATAATTAATACTCTGTAATAATTATTATACTCCTTAAACTATTCAAAAGTAACTAATCGTAAAGAAAAGCATTTAACTTACTTTCTATATTTCGTATATGCAAATTTATAACCAAACTGCATGGCGCAGCATTTTGTTCTTTCATCATAACAGTTTGATCCCTTTCCACAGCCGCACCCAACAGGAGGATCTTTGGGGATCTCAACTCCTTCCCCTGGGATATAATCATTGACAAATTCAAACCCTATTGGGGGACCACTCATATCCACAGCATTCTCAATTGTTATCAGCGGGGTACCCCCTGTTATACCATTAATCTTATTCTCCCAGTCCTGAAATATGATTTCATTGTCGTAATTAGTGCATAGAAAAGTGCGGACACTCCAAAAAAGTTTGTTCAACAGAGTATTATCCATTTATAATGAAATTATAGGCTTACCTTTATTTCAGTTGATAATGCTAAGTTTTTCTTTTCTACTTCGATTAAAATCAATTCTTCTTTCAGGGCTTTAATATCATTTACGGACAATTTTAAGTCAACCCCATTTTCCAGAAACTTGTTGACTTTGGTAATCGGCCAACGGGATTTAGGGTTTATTTTTTTCGTCTTCCACTGCATAAATACTTTCTAAAAAAATCAATTAGGGATTTACAAATATATTTTAAGTTGTAAGTGGTATTTTTATTTCCTATATCGAAAGCAACTTACAAAAACCTCCTCATCATCCAGAGTACACCCAGTCACATCAAAAAATTCTTGTACTCTTTCATCAAACGGTCGCGGATCTGGAGGGACATCTGGCAAACTAGGACCTTTCCTACGCCTCTTGCCATTTGGAAGCTCTACATACTGGCTCTCGTCAAGGGCCTGCTTTAGCTGCTCCTTTCGTTGTCGATAAAATCTTAATAACTCCTCTTCACAATTGAGTAAATCTAGTTTTCACAATTAAATACACATAAGAAGTTGAACGGCAAGTTCGTAATATTAAAAATTCAGTAGCAACAGAATAAATTAAAAAATTGAGGTTTGCTGTTGCTTACTTGAAGGCGGCTCCCATGATGTTAAAATCTGAGGACCAGTCTTTCCATTTTACGAAGTACATCTCTCCATAATCATCTTTTACATAATTTAAAATTTCTTCTATTTCCCACTGTTCTTCTGGTGCTTCAGCATCATCTTCAGAATCAGAGGATGAGTTACTGTCGCATCTATTTTGGATAAAACCATGAAACAAACATTTACAATTTAGAAATGATCACAGGCATCAAAGCTAAATATTGGAGCATATGGAATTACACAAGAATCAGAGGATGAGTCACTGTCGCATCTATTTTGGATAAAACCATGAAACAAACATTTACAATTTAGAAATGATCACAGGCATCAAAGCTAAATATTGGAGCATATGGAATTACACAATTTAATAAAATGATTTAGGACATCGATTCTGTATGTACATCGCAACCCAAACAAATACATCATGTAATCTTACTCATCGTTAGAGGAAACTTCAGCAGGGGAGACCAGTACAGTATCTTTGCTAAAATTCGAGTCCGGGATACTGATATTAGACTGATCACTTTTAGTCTTTCTTCTTTTTATTTTGACAACCGGTGACATGCAATCCGAGTCTGACGAAGACATATCGTCCCGTTCAGACTCGGATGAATCGGACGGGACAGCTTTCACCTCTGACTTTTTTGTAAGTGACTTCAAATTTTCCTTTTTGTTTCTAGTGCTCATTGTTACAAATTAGTATTGGCGGTTTATTTCAAACGAAAATTCCAATTATTTAAAAACTATCACAGACAACCGAAACAAATACTTGAACTTCTCTTTTTTTACTTTCATTTGTTGTTATATTTTTTATTGAAATAAACACATGAACCACTAATTTCGTGGATCCACTAACCACTCATTCCAGTGTTCGTTACACTTGGCAAACATTGTATAATAATACCACATATTATAATATTATAGTTACTAGCAAATTCCTAGTAGCAATACATTTACATTTACGATAGGTATAAATGTAAATGGTTAGCGTTTGTTCAATTGTTGTAAACTGATTGTTGATATTAAAACTATGTTGATTATCGGTTGTAGACCTAATTTATAAAGAGTGTTCAGTGTTAACGTTAACACTGTCTCTCATCTCAATCTCAACATAACTGCACACTTAAAATTACATTTTACATACACATGCTCTAAAAAACCATAAAAAACAAAAATGCACCAATGGTTAGGAAAGAGCGCGGACACGCCACAAAAGAGAAAGCCACCAGCAATAGACCGAATTTAGTGAAACTGTGATACTATAGTTAATGCGGTAACTGATTAATTAAGAATACAAAAGCAACCCTGATTGTCTTGCCACACTCAATTAATTTTCCGTTGTCTGTTCGGTTGTTCTGTTGTTAACTTTGTGTGCCTTTCCTCTTCGTCCTTCATTTACACACTGCAAACAAAACAAAAAAAAGAGGAATACGAATAAGTGAAGTACGTAAGGTACTATATTTACAATTGTAATACCAGCAGGACTGTGTGCATTCATTCTCGTCCACCAACCGCCTATTTGTGTAGCTGTAGTAAGTAGGTTAGGTTAGTTGTGCAGGAGAAACGGCGGTAGCAAAAGAGCAAGTGGCATGTGTTCAGTAGGGATACGGGGTGAGGAGAAATAGAATATGTAATGATGGGCTTACAACATTCCAAAACACACGTGCAAGTATGTTGTCATTATCTTCACATTTTACTACTCTACTCGATCGAGTAGAGTCAACAAGTGAGGAAAGCGGCATGGTCATTCACAGTTTCCTTATCAACAGCTGCACTAAATAATTCAGATAACCAAAATTTTATTTAAGACGTAAGCGTTTCAGAGTTTAGTTGTGCCAATGAGATTTTCTTCAACTTAATTTTCTTGCAGGTTTCGAAAGTATGTGTAAATGAAATGATTTGGTTATTCTGTTCGAAAGTAATCAATTGGTCAACAGGGTTTTTGTAGGACGTAAAAATCTAAGGGCTACTCAGTAGGTTTAATATTTACAATGGTCACTCGTCAAATCGTAATCAACGGCGGGACTTGAAAATAAGCATATCTTAAAGAACATATAAAAAAATTGTGGATTATCAGCTCGCACTATAATTTTTTTTACAGATTTTGCAGTTCAAATGCCACATTTAAACTGTAAATTGTTAGCACCCAATGTAGAGTTAGGTAGCGCCAATAATTGATAAAGAGGTGCTTGAGTTACAACTAGAAATTGTGTGATTAAATAAAATTAAAACATCCTTTTATTAAATTCACTATTACACCGAGTTCATATACGTATCCATATGGGGTAACTGACGAGAGTATCGTTAAATTTTAACACAACGGTCATTTATGACAAATGATGACATATTAGCTAGTAATGCCAGAATTGTTAGGTTCAAATTGGTTGCAGCGTTTGATCCCAAGGAGTGTCAAAGTTTGAAATTTGTATAATAGCCCAGAAGAGCTCCGAAACGAATGGGAATTTTGAAAATCGACTTGTGGCTGGCTACAATGCAATGGCTTTAACATAAGTAAGACAGGGACAGGCAGAGCGGTGGCTTGAAATTGTAACATAAGTACAACGTAAACAGCAGAAATTGATAGGCTCCATTCACCATTGACTTTTATCTAGATCGGTTAATTTCCTTGGCTTCTCGCTGGGATCAGAGGTCAAACTCATCATAATTATTGTTCTTGACATAGCAATGGTGATCCCTAGTCAATAAAACGTTCCTCTTTGTTGCGATACAAGGTACAAGGTTACAATACAGATATCAATTTTTTCAGGAAAATTTATAAAACTCCCCATATGGTGAGTAGTTCATTTCCTAATTATTAATACACATATTAGGTTCATGACAAGTACAACTCGCACAGTGCAGTCGCGCAGACATTTGGAAAGCTTTACCCAGTTATCTTGTTGCTTTCTTCACTTGTCAGTAAAAAAGCAAAATACTAGGTAAATACAACAGGGCAGTATCACTGGTACTGGTAAATACAGTCAGACACAGAAAGATTCGTTCACAACTTTTCTTTATTTCTTACATATTGCCTTGTTTTGCCTCACATTATAATATCATCTATGCTATTGTAAATTTATGTTCATCTCGTCTTTCTCAGCATGAATACTGAACACTACATTTCAACTTTTCAACATTAGCTACACTATACTACACACACAACAGATAACATATATCCTCGTCTGGTCTGGAAAAAGTCAACATCCAACCAACCCTGAGCAATGTTGGTTTTGCGCCTTTTTTATCAGATATCTTCGCGCATCCTTCTTTCTAAAAAAAATTATTGGGGAGATGGAGATTTACTTGTCTGTCAACTACTTGTTGTTTGTTACGTATGTATATGTACATACGTTAAGTATCCCGAATCCTGATGGTTTTTGTGCTTCTTAACTGCTTAAATCTTGACTAAATTGTATTTTATTATTAGTACCGATGTGTTTTCTTTCCTTTACCTTTTTCGTTCACGCATTTATGACTTTCATAATAAGATAAGCTTTTGCTTGGTGGCAGTCGCAGTTGTTATCTGTCTATTGTGTATTAATGCCGCACGACCTGCTTGCTCCGCTTGCGTTGGTACTGTTTATTTATTTAAAATATGACCTTTAGTATTCAAGATAAATCTTTTATATTCCGTACATGCAATGTTGTGTTGCTACATTAGACCAACACCTTGAATGAATACTGGAATTTCTTACTATATAAAGTATATAACTACAGTGCAAGCAATAAAGAATAAATGATGCGGATGGTCATGTCATGATGCGATTTTGTGACAATGATAGTAAATGATAAAGTCAATAAGTCATTGAGAAGTAAATAACGGAAAGGATTTAAATTCAACCTTTCCGATTTAGTAGTAGTTCGGCTAACTATTCAATAACATCGAGCAGTTTTAATGAGGACTAAGTACACTGTCAATATAATGCATGCAATTGAAAAATTGGCGAAGGGGGCATACTCATAAAAACGTTAATTTTTATTTGATAAAGGTAAACCATTCATTCAAAAGTAAAAACAATAATTTTTAGAATAATGATAAAGTCAATAAGTCATTGAGAAGTAAATAACGGAAAGGATTTAAATTCAACCTTTCCGATTTAGTAGTAGTTCGGCTAACTATTCAATAACGTCGAGCAGTTTTAATGAGGACTAAGTACACTGTCAATATAATGCATGCAATTGAAAAATTGGCGAAGGGGGCATACTGAGTATGCCATACTCATAAAAACGTTAATTTTTATTTGATAAAGGTAAACCATTCATTCAAAAGTAAAAACAATAATTTTTAGAAAAGTAACTAACTTTCTTGTTTAACTATTAGTAAGATAATTTTTAATATAATTTGGGTCTTAATGTTTCATTATCTAATTGCATATATTGGGTATGCTCACATTTTCATGCTGTCTAGTAATGTAGTAATGTAAGAAAAGCAATATTAATAAATAGTAATAAAAATTGCGTTGTTTTTGCTTTTTAATGTCCCAGTCCAACGTTCCAGTTCCATCAAACCTTTCTTAATCTTTCTGAGGGGGACTCTGAGACTCGTATTATCATTGTTATCCCCATCGACCTTGGCCAATCCAGACGTTTAAATTCACATTAACATTTTTCTTGATAGTATGTAAGTAATTTATTCTTTATTGTTCAGTAGAAAATTCAAAACATACTGTGCAGGAGACTTTTAAATTCATGATTAATTACGAGAAATCCTCATCAGTTCTCAGTAGTGGGACAAATTAGACCGCTGGTTGGACAGTTTTGCAAGAAGATAGTTGGTTCAAAACAAATCTCCAGAAACAAATCAATTTCCTCTCGAGACCTTTCCTTGAATTTCTTTGATTTACATAATTCCTTTTGATTTCTATATTTTATATTCATATTTTGAACGAGAACCAATTACTTTAGGTTTAGACAAGAAAATATGAACGAATTAGAAAAGAACCATGTACACATTATAAATTCATTGTCATGCTTAGGTTGTAGGTAGGTTTATTATCTTTATTTTAGAATCATCTTACTCCATTAAATATTTCTTCACTTCAGTTTTGAAGAAAGATTGCTCTTGCGAAACCCTCGAGAATACTGCAAATGCTATCTCCGTAAAGTTATCAAAAGTCATAATATTGAGCATCTGAACGAGACAAATTCTTGCCAACGACTGGATATCCAAGCGATTACAGGCATCCAAAATAGTTACAATATGTGTAACATCATTACTTGCTTTTATTTTTGAAGCATCATGCGTGTACATGAATGACAGTGCGTACTGAAAAACTTCTGATGAGATCCCCTTCACCTCTATGTGCGAGTCGTTTTTGTGGTTCAAAAATATTGACTTGAAGAAGGAACTTTGTGCTGTGTTGAAAAATATTGGATTTACACAAAAGTAAGGCCGATTGTAAGTTTTGTTCTCTAAATATTTTATTTTTAATAATTAATACTTGAAAATAAAAATGTGAAGATTGATTGACAGCATTTTACCCGACAGTAGTAGTTTATGAGCTCTAATTTCCTCCCCGTCCACGTTGAAAATAACATCGAATTCTTCATTTGACGTCCACATACGTTTTATAGCTTGTAATAACGGGTGACGCAAATCCAACTGACAGTGATCCGTAAAACACAGTTTTACTGGTTCTTGGAACTCGGCAACGTGACTGGCTTCGTCGAACGGCTTGCCGCGGTAAATATACATTCTCAGTTGCAGATTTAGGATGTTCATTGGAACAAGCTTGTCCCATTGTTTCAGTAGATCATTTATGACAATTATATCTGTTTCCCAAAAGCTGCACCGACATGGTTCCGACTTTTCTTTAATTTTTGTAAACGGAATGAATTTTGTGACATTGTCAGAACCTATAGTATGGATGTAGCCATGTGTTAGTATAATAGGGGAATTTACGAATGACTAATACAAATGGGTAAAACTCAAATATCGAAAACATACAATACTGTGAGTTAGCTCCCTGAGAATGACAAACTTCTCCATCAAAGTTCACCACGTCTATATCAAAACGTGTCCAAATCTCATCGTGTGTTGTGTGGAAGGACTCTAAACAAGAAAGACCGGCACAGATATACGTACCATTCCTTCGGAGTTCCAACTGCCTACGAACAAAGAGAGAAACAATATACACAGATAGCAACTAATAGGTACATATTTATAGAAAAATTCTTTACCACATTGATGTCCTTTGAACCGTTTGCCCCCGTACAAATGTATCAGAAACAACCGCAGTATTGGAACTGTCTGTGCGCTTTTCCTTCCCATTTCGCCGACCACGGGAAGATTTGGTCTTTTTACCGTATAAATCTTGGAACAAAGTCCGGAAATCTGGAATTTTCCATTGAAAAACGGTACGTTCTACGTCTACCTGTACAACGAAGAAAATCGGACCTTTTGACGATACTCGTATAATAATGAAGATGCAATAACTTGTGCAGTTGCTGCTTTGCTGTTCAAAGTTCCTACTTGATTTTTTCAGACGCACAATGCAGTCTATTGTAAGGAAATCTTACTTTTTCGTTGAAGAAATTTACTAGATCCATGCTGGTTAGTGGTTCTTAGGGTCTGCACTAGCTGGAGCAAAGGAGCAGCGCAGCCAGAATCAACAAACTGGGATTCTGCTGGGATATTGGATTGGACGGTTGATATTCAATATTAATACATATGTCGTACTGTCGAACCATGAACAATAAGCTTACTAACAGTTATTTTTACTTCGGTTTGTTAAAAACATCAAAAAGTAAAATCGTACTTGCTGATCCCAAAGAAAATAACACATAGTATTACATCAAATGGATTCGTTGGTAACAATTTATCTTGACATGCAAAATGAAGCCGAAGAAGATGAATAAAACGCAAATGAACTTTGTGAGTTGTTTAGAAGCAGAAGCAGAAGAAGTTTGAAGATATTAAACTTTTGAAAAGATGTATAGTATATTATTGATAATTCTTGCAGGTTTATTTACTCGTACTCCCAATATTTTATGAATTTTTTAAAATTCCATCTTTTTATTTCATTTATCCGTCTATAATACGTATAAAATCATGATTGATGACACCGCAATATAATACCATTTGAACAACCAAAATTTCCATGAACAAATTCACATTTCCTGTATATAATAAAGCCTTTATAGACGGATGCCGATTGACAAGAGATTTTTTTAGAGAATATTTGTCACTTACGGAATGTACATGACACATAGATATTCTTTAAAATAGACAGTGGATTTCCCATGTTTATATGTATAAACACTTTGTAAGAAGATGTATTGCAGTTTGTCGAGTTTGCAATTTAGGAATGGTGATGATAAAAAGTTTCAAACACTTGCTGATATTGATTAAAAATTGTTATACCTTCGCCAGACGGTTGTATGGAAGGATATAAGGGATATAGAAAGGAAGATACAAATCATGAATAATTTCGTAGCGTTATACTTTCTCCAAGAGAGTCACAGAGAGTGTTATGTATCACTCAATGTACAGCATAAAGCAAACAATGTACTTGCCTATGCACAGAAGATCTAAGTTACTTTCTTATGATAAGAAGTGAATATTAAGAAGCTGTCATGATACAGCTGAATTGTATCATCATGAATCATGATAATAAATATGGGAGAATTGGAGTTACTTTTCCTTTCAAGGAGAAGAAAAGATGGGAGTACAAAAACAATCAGGCCCTTTTGTGTGTACTCATTTTTAGTACAGCTCTACCCACCTAAGCAACGTACGTGAATCTCATCCGCTAACTAGATGCAATAACACCGGTTAGAACTTACAGAGGATGTCATAGTATGTATATGTGCAAATGGAATTTCATACTGGCTGATCCCTCGAAATGATTTTAGGTTGAAAAGGAAAATGTTCCTTTTCATCCAAGGCATCCCAAACCTAACCAGAACGAACGTAGCTCACCGTCCAATCTAGTTTAACTTAAGGTTCATCTAAGAATTAAAGTGTCAAAACGAGAATGCATAAATCATACTGGAATATTATCTGTGTATTGTTCTCCACGATTCAGCGTACTGGTCGAGAATAAAAAATCCTTTGAAAATCGAGTTTCTCAAAACTCTATATTACGTATTTTCAGAAAACAGTTCCAAGCTTGATATTGTATTCATTGCCTGCAAAATAGAGAGTAAATAAACCGACAAAGCAATTCCTAACCGTTCCTGAGTTACCGCTGAGCACTGAGAAGGGACCTTTTTGAAAACCTGTGGGTGCCACATGGCTTCACCTGAGAACTCCAAAATCATTCCCAGGGGAACCTAAGGGACGATGAATCGATTGACGAAATCAGAATTTCAAAATTCGAAACTTGCAGTTATCGTTTGTAGTCCAAACTTTGGACAGGCAGACGGACGGACAGACAATGTGAAGTTAATAAATGATTTCATCACTTAAAAAGCATTTCAAATAATATAAAACATCCTACCAATTTCATGGGGTCCGGTCCACCAACAATTTGTAAACCAATAAGTGTAAATATTTAAAATACGTGGGACTGTGGGACTTTGTACTTTGTTAAAAGATCGTATCAACGTAATACATTTTGTAATAACTTTAGTTTTCAATGTCTTGCATAGGAATTGAAATTTGAAACTTGAATTTGTAGATGAGCCTTATGTCACTCGTTCGCAAAATAATAGAAAAGTTTTGATAACATATAACTTACAGCGTGTCTCCCGGCTTTCTTTTTGATGGATATGCTTTCCGCTCCGGAAGGAGAAACAAGAAGGAGTAAAAGTGAAACCGATCTTGGTTATTATTGAGTGAGTCATTTTTACCAGTTAAAGGCAGGCCTACAATGGGAAAAGTTTCGTTGTACACACAATATCAAATTATCCGACTTTTTATACAAGTTCTAGTATACAAAGCACTCTGTGTTACACCTTCATAGACACAGTAGCACTGTCTGTACATATGTACTTCACCTATAGCGTGTACTCATGTTCATGTTACGGTAGAAAGTTCAAATGACTTTCGATTCTCCAGCGCCTAAAGGGTGCGGGCACCTTGGCCATGGCTGGATATTATTATTACCGCTTCCCATTTGCTAACTTTTCGTATAAATCTGGCCAAGATAGAAAGAAATTTAGGTTATTGCTTTATTTCCTATTGTGTATGGTGTACTTGGTCTTAGTAATGTGATGATGACCAATGAAATGAAAGTAAGTTTGACAACAATAAAGTTACTGGGTTTTTGTTCTCAGGTAAACAAAACTACAATGCTATTATTGAAACACTTAACTCGTTGTAAGGAAGGATCGTTAGACTGATCAAGTAAATTGTCTTTGTCAATTTAACCCTAGTTTTTCCTAATTCAATCGGATTCGAGGTCTTGGAGATATGGGATAAACAATTTTTTACGGGGTCCATAGATGACAACCGGTTGGAGCCTATTGATATATGTATTAGTATTAATACCCAGGAAGAGTCATTTAGTAAACTTAAATTTCAGTATAAATTGTAGCCTACAATATTGTAAAGAAAAGTGACACTGTTGTCATAATCAGTGTACACATTATACAAGAGGTCACGACGATACATACACCGATTTGCCCCTGCAATCCACTAACCCCATGTCTGAGGTACAATATACCACTTTACCCCATAATCAGACAGAGTGG
>JAHZNB010001797.1:0-13810 GCA_027744295.1 Callyntrura guangdongensis
ATTTCATTAATCGCAGGAACCAGCAACAGGTTATTATGATTAGACAATGAATCATGAGCATCCCACAGAGAAAGGAAAATTTCTTGTATGTATAAATGTACTTTATACAAAAAGAAGGCTGAGCAAATATGTTTCTGGATGATGTTATGCGTGCATGTCTAGAATGATGTTGCATTGAATAGAAATCCAGCCTAATACGAAACCAGAAAACTTACTTTTTAAGAAGAAGTCATGGTTTAAGGAATCACGTAAAGAGAGTGGCAGAAAAGAAGCTCTTTTTCCAGTGCAATTGTGCACGATGATTACAGCATTTATCTCTGAAATTCATCCGACAGACCGACCGGTCTATCTCGCACTGTCAGGTGGATGGATGGAAGGAACACAAGAAGCTGGTTTGTTGTGAAAGCTACACTTCATCGTGGTAATATGCCTTTCTACCTTTCTGCCTTACTCTGCCTGTGCACTCTACAGCATACAGCAGACACGAAGAAGCTATTCGTGCACGCATGTTGATGATGATGGCGATGATACACGATGGAAAGAAGAACCGGAAAAATTTCCTGACAAAATGCATCATTATCTTGATGATAGCCTTGTTGATTTGGTTATGCAACGAAGGGTTGATAATGATGAAGGTATATTACTGTCGAGTACAAAAGTACAATATTATATATGCACTCGGTGAATGCGTACCATGCATGGCTGTATATCTTCCACTATGGTATGTTGTTGCATCAGTTCGTGTTTTAGAACGTTTTTCTTTTTACAAAAGGGCTGTGGTGGTATTACAAAAAAGTTGGTAGTTGATGTTAAAGAAGCTGTGGTAAAAAATGTGTTACTTCACATGTAGTCTTATTCTTAGGCAAGTTTTTTTGTAACTGTTACTTCTTTTGATGTAGTTGTACGGTGTAGTAGTAGTGGTCATGTGTTTGGCCTGTGAGTTCCATGAAAATGATGACTAGGATTGCACAAGGCACGGTGGTGATTATGGCTTTTGGAATATGGTTAATAAATAAAAAGAAGTTTTTCATAATCATTATATCATCATCGTCGTCGTCGTCATCATTCTTGGCTTTATTTTCTCATTCTCCCTCTCTCACTCTCTACCCTTCTTTCTCTTTCTTGACGTCGGGCACGGATAAAATGAAAGCATGTAAAAAGACGATTTTATTACTTTTTGTTTGTGTGTGAGCTCAGCTCTTCGCTTGGCTGATCGGACTGTGTGAGCTCACCTTTCGTACACTCTCCCTCTCTCTCCTCCGCTAAGAGTATGAAGAGATATATAATGACAAGTAGCAATTTACTAGTCGATTATTTGCACGAACTTGAGATTAGTTGCTATCAGTCTTGCATCGCTCACTTATCATGTATTAAACTTTTTTGTTTAATGCAGGGAGGCATCCATTCAGTAGTAGACTCGTTTCAGTTTGAAGTAATGAAGAACAAGAAAATGATTACGTATAATGTACTTTGAAGAATGTTTTTTAAGGCGAGAGTGAAGTAGGAGGAATTAAACGAGTCTCTGGATACACCTGTATTTTCCTTACCTTCTTCTGAGGCAATTTGGGAAGGGTATTATTTATCGGCAACTATCTGTCCATCTCACTTCAATCACTTTACCCATTTTCATGTAATTGCGACGAGATAGACAAATTTTCTGTAAATGAAGGATAAAAAATGAGATAATATTAATTCCCCTACCAAATGAGAATGAACACAGAGAATATTATCGAGAGAGAGAGAGAGAGAAAAAAAAAACGGGAAGGAATGACTATGCTGTCAGTTGTAATGAATGTTTCCTATTACTTATACTTGCATGCATTCACAACGTGCACAAAGTCCATATGTGACACACGCTGGAGTGCTGTTCGAAATTGTAAGAGAAAAATTGGCATTATTATTGCATGAAATATTGGCATAACAAGATTTTTCTTGTAGTCTTAAGGGACACATGTGCGTCTTGTGTATGTCTGAACCCAAAAGGAGCATCATGTTAAAAATAATTAGCATCGTAAATTTCGTTTGCATCGTTTACATCCAATTTTTACATACTCAAACACAAGAGCCCAGTATAGAATGATACATAATGGCCTGACTGTTGTTTTTATTTTGCAGATGAGTCCAAATTTCCAGAAGCACTGCCAGACTCAGACCCTTGGGCATATGACGTTACTTGGTTTCAGATGGAACCGGAGGATGCTTACATTATACGGGGGAAGCCAGCCACTTTGACGTGCAGAGTGGCATCTGCTCTTAAAGTAAGTTATATTCTGTTTGTCATGTAGTTTCCTTTCCAAAGTTATTGCTTACACTTTATGGACACATATTTATGAGCTTCTCCTTTTATGTGTCATATATGTGCCTTCAAAGGTATATTCCTGCGTAGGTATATATGCGGCGGTCTTCTAAGCAACAATCCATATCGTGCCCATTGCTCATCCTTCGAACCCTTTCTTCCCACTTTTTTTTTCTTCATGGCCAAAAAGGAGTAGAAAAGATGCCCTCCTTTGCACTTATTCCACCTCCATGAATCTTTGAATATTGCTGTATATCTCCCTGCGCTCTCCTAAAAAAAATCGGTCTCTTTTTTCACGTCAGAAAAAATGTTCTCTGCCGATTTCTCACAAACACAAAGTGTAAAGGCAGGAAGTTTTATATTTGTAAATCGGTTCCTTCGGGTTTTTTTCCCTTTTACTAAAATTGGGGGTTTCTTCTAGTGTATTGTGTTATTCCATTGCATTCCCTATTTTACCTTGTGTAACACACTGACTTTGTTAGATTTTTTGTCAATATTCTTACGAAAGTGTGAAAAACTTGCACGCTCAGGATGTCTATATAGAACAGGAGGATAGATATGGCTACGTACAAGGAAAGAATGACAGATTTTTTTTGTACCCTAGTGGCAGAATTTTTTCTGGTCGTTGTACGCACTAGTGACGAAATCCATCTTAATCAAAGGCTGATAGAAAAAACCCCGTTTCCTTCCTTTTTTCTTTAAAAGCATTGTTTGTATGTAAATATATATCTGGCATAGCATGAATGTAGGGAGATGTCTAGACTAGACTGACTGACTGACTTGCCTTTCCCCTTAAAACTTATAGCATTTCACTACTATCCCAAATTCTTGATTTCCTCCTTGACTGCTCAAGTGCATGTCGATGTTGTTTGTGAAATCCTTTTCGGTTACGCACAAATGGATGAATGTTTTATAAAAATTCCGAGTTACAAACATTGACTCATGGCCAATCTATCCGTGCCAATAGAGAGGAAGATCTAGCAAAAGTGTCTTGTTGTGCATCAACAACAACTGTTTGTCCCTTTCTCCTTCTGAATGTCAACTCAACTTCCTCTCCAGTAACTGTAAATACACTCAATGTAAGTTGTACGATTATTATGAAGAATACCGCTTTTCCTTCAAGATGTTTATTCAATACAAAAAAGTTGCCTGAAAGGACGCAACATCATCATAGCGAGTCGTTTTGAGTAGATGGGAAAAGATCTCAAAATTTGCATAGCAATCTCTACATCACTTCTATATTCCCCCTGCGCGGTTCCTTCTTTTTCTTCTTGTTCTAAAAGGCTAACTGATGAAGTAAGCGAGACCATGTGCCTTATTGCCACTTATTCTTTTATGACTTCCCCTCTGACCTGCTTTTTCTATTTTCCCGACATGAGCTGAGTTCCCTTGTGTGTGTGGGTAACAGTAATAAGAGCTGTAATGCGAGGAGAACCCTATCGAATTGTAATTTGACAAGCCTGCTGTGTATTGCGTTATAGTTTTTTTTAAAACAAACTTTAGTGCTACAGAAATAACCGACAAAACAACACCGAAAATAGAGTAAGTACAACGGTGTGGTGTGTGAGGTAGTACAGATAGCAGAAAGGCTGGTTGTCTCTTCATCTCATCACAGTTCAATTTGTTACTGGTTGTTACATTATCGTCCCTGGCATGATGTTATTATCATTTTTATTACTGTTGTTCTCTCATAATCACAATTCTATTCTCATTTTTTTGTCTTTTTTCCAGGTCTACTTCAAATGTAATGGTGCGGTAGTTCCTAACAAGCGGCAGACGTTCAAGAGTTCAACACACGAGAACACTGGAGCACCAATAGTAAGCTTCATTAAAGATACCTATTTTTGTCAGACTCTCTACAGCTTTTTATATCTTTTTAGCGAATTCTATTTTACGACAAACGGTTGTAATAAATGCTGCAGTTCGTGGACATGCTATTTTATATTAAATGGGAATGAACAAAAATTCTAAACGTTGAGTTCGGCTTCCTATTAAATTCCTACGTTTGTGTGTGTGTGTGTGTCTTCCTACTTAACTTGCAAACTATTCAAAAACTGCGTCTAGATTTTTTTGCATGATACGATATTACATTTTTAGAAAAGACAGTGAAAACCAATCCCATATTTATAAAACACTAGTTTTTTACTGGGTGTAATGAGATGGCTGTGTCGTGACATGACATCCTCCTCCTAGAGGTTCTTTTTCCATTTTATCGTCTTCGCTCCGCACCACCGGAACTGTTAACAACAACGGCAGAAAAACAGTATTACATTTTGCAGAAGGGTATTTACTGCATGTTCGTTGAACTATTATAGAAGATTGTAGATTTGATACTCTGCAAATTTCGGAAACGAGCTTTCTTCATTCTCTCGTCTTATTTTTTTCTCATTTTGTCTTGAATAAGTAACACACAAAAGACGCCGAGAAGGAAGTTTTAGACAGAACGAGAAGTATGACATGAAGGCTGGCTCGTATTATCATCACAACGGGTTACGGGCTCCCTCATATCTACGCTAAAACTTATGGAAAAAATGAATAGATAGATATTTGTAGAGTGCATAGGGTGTATGCATGTAGGGATGCATCGTTTTACAGCCAACTTTTGGTGTTTTGCTAACTGTCGGTGGTGGTAGGGATATAAAATGGATGGGTGGCAATAGCAATCTGAACAGGGAGATGGGTGTCGTGATATAAGAGCTTCAATCCTTACAAGAAATTATAAAGAAAGAGTCCAGCGACAAGTTAAAAAGAACATGTGCGTTATATTCACGAAAATGAGCCCCATTTTATTACGAGCTCATATTATAGCTGTAGCAAACGTGATAGCAGTAGTGATCGTGTACACTTCGTCATCATCAGTATCTATCTACCATCACATCGGTATGAACATCGTCGTCTTCATGATGGCACGACACACGATTATGTGTTGTATTATTATTATTATTATTATTATTATTATTATTATTATTATCAAAAAAGACTGCCGTTGATGTGAAGACTGCGGTACTACCGTCACTTCCAGTCTGCTAAAAGAAAACGATGAAAGCCTAATAATATTGAGTACGTTTTAAATATAATAACAGATAAACGAACTAGTCTTTTTTAGTTGTGTCGCCCACACGCCTGTGATTCTACATGAAAATTGGATGATGCGTATATAAACGTGCTCTTGAGAGTGTGAAATGAAAACACGGTGGACCTATGGATGTACGGATCGTGCAGTTCGCAGTACAAAATTGGATACCATCCGAGAAAATGAGACCAATTGTGCGCGGACAGCTTACAGCTCATAAAAACAAAATCGAATTAAAGAACATGACAAAATTCAGGTTAACAGCAAAAAAATGTATTCGCAAGCGACAGGAATGGAATGTAAAAATATATTTAAAAAAATTATTTCCGATGTCGTTTAGAATTGTAGAAGCCGTTTGTGTATAATATTCCAAGGGTAGCCGTAAAATAGTCTTCATCGCCTTCCACTACTATTATTGTTAATTGCTTTTAGCGCAATAAAAATCAGACTAGTATTAGAATGCCAAAGATGTGGGTCAATGAAAATAGGCAGTAATGTTACGTCAGCATGTGGCATCATGGCCAATAGTCATGTTCCCAAAATTTACACGCTACCGGAATTCATTCCTTTTTTATTATAGTCCTGTTTGTGTATGTTTCGGAATCAGTTTTCTTTTGTTCAAAAGCTGGTTTGCTCCAGACTCAAGAAAAAACTGCTCATGGAAATTGCTCGTTGTCTTTTTTCGTTTGAAAGCACGCCGCCGACAGGAACAAGACAATGAAGCTTTTTTTTACATAATAAAGAGCGAGTTATGAAAACACCATCAAGTGATGTCTTATAGTTATGATGAGATACCCACTAACTTATGAAAAGCAGAAAGGAAGTCGTGTTAAATAAATAAATAATGTAAAAACTTCCCACTGTCGCCACTGCTGATGCTGTAGAGGATGATTATAAAGACGACAATGACGACGATAAAGACGATGACTATTATTAAAATACACGGAGCATCAAGGGTTGTCATGCAATGCCGCGTCATCGTCGCCACTCGCCACCATCATCCATCGTATTGCCACTGCACTGCAGCGTTACTGTGCACACACAACAGTCCTTTTTATTCTCTTTGTGTAGTTTCTTGTGAAAGGCCGGTTTCGTCTACTGTGGCTGCTTATTTGGTGGTGCTGTTGACGAAAAAAAGCATGTCATGATCATAGCCATCATTATGCTGCCAACAATTCTTAAAGTTGACAACTTTTAATAAAGAGAATGAAGGAAGAGGAACGTGAAAAGTAGGAGGAACTTTAAAATTATACATGGGTATACTCTGCTATACACACTCAACTATATAGGTATAGGTATATTTATACGCTGAGTGGTACGAAGGTAGTAAGTTCAGTTTTGAAATACATCAACTATCCATTTATTCACCACTTACGCCACTTTGTACGTGTCGGAGACTGCACACTGGCAGTTGTCAGTTGACTCGTCATCATAAACTCATTAAAATATTATACCTTTTTAGGAATAGTATACTCTGTATGGGATGCACCGTGTAGAAGTAACTTAATATTACCAGTATGATACCAGCAGCAGTGGCTCCCAATACTGTGATAAAGCGGTGATACGCTTGATATTAAATGTTTTATGAGTTTTTGTCAAGAGATGATATAATCCTTTCTACACCAACTTTATACTTTTTATCATTTTCTATCATATCTCTCTTCTCCCCCTCTCCTCCGTTCTCTTAATAATGTATCGTATATTAAAATGAGTATCTTATTTATTTTTCTTTCTCACAAAACTTTACAGACGGAAGTGCAACTGAATGTCACCCGGGAAGAGGTTCAAGAGCTTCCAGGGTCGGAGAAATATCGGTGCGAGTGTGTCGCCTGGAATAAGCGGGGAGCGAAAAGGAGTCAAACTGCCATCGTCGAAGTTGCATGTAAGTGACATTTTAACACATTCTTTCTCCCACCACCATCGATGCACTATTCTTACTCCCACATCTCCTTCTCTCTTCCATTTACCATAATCATCAGGAGAGCATAATGCGTGGCTGCATAAGTAATGTGTTGGCAGCCACCCCTTTCTTTTCTTACCTACCCACCACCTTTCTATCTGCAGTTGAGTGTTCAAACTTATATTTTTTCACTCTCTCTCTCCCTCTTTACTCTCTTTTTTATAGCAGTCATGCATTTTAGGTGCATTTACAATAAATAAACAGCAAACTCTTGAGGATGACTTGTACCATACAGACACATTATCAAACTATAGGTAGTAGTCCCCAAAATGATGGCACGACACACCACTCATCCTTTTCTTTAAAGAAAAAAAAAGACTGTCGGTGGAATGTTCTTTGTTGTTGTTGCTGTTGTGCTACGGAAAGATGTGATACGACCGCGTACACACTGCATATTATTATATTATGCACCCTCCTTCTCCTTTTTCTTCTTCCCTGCTGACTTTTGTTGATGCTTTTCGGTTTATTTTGATCTAATAATAGCGGTGTAGTATGACGGTAAGTACTGCAGCATTTTCGTGTACAGAGTGCAAAATAGAAGATGAATAGGGCGGCCTAGAGAGAAAATTTTCCCTGTTTTCAAAATATAGCTCTGAGAAAAGTGGAACTGTACGCATGGTGTGAGGCTGCACAACAACCGATCAAATCCTGTAATGTCCTGTATAGTTTCGCTTTGATTGTGTGGTTGCTTATACACTAGATACATATGGGTAGCATATATTATACCTACCCTCTAGTATCTCTTGGAGAAAAGTATGATGAGATTGGATGGAAGACAAGATACCATCTTTACAAGATTTTCGAAAAGATAAGAAAAGATGATAGTGGTATGTACTATGCTTAGTATTATTATGATGGAACAAGCTTATGACGGAAAATCTGAGACTAAAGCCTTTTGTTGTGTTCTTATTTACATACTACAATTTTTATCGCCGAACAACGATACCATGAGCATATTAACGGCAGCAACACTATGCCACCGTCTGTTGAACTCACTTTACGGGATTTTTTTTGGGTTGATGACATGTGTGGCAATGCAGTGGTGTGAAGCAGGAATGATGACGATGAGGGAACGCGTTATCAAGGAGTTGACTATTTTTGCATATGCAATCTAATGACAGACCATGCGCTAATGCTTGCAGTACTGTGTAATAAAGTAATGATGATAATGTGTGCTAAAGAATCGATTTTGTTCCATCGTTAGCACGCGTTTGGAAATGCATCACGAGCTTAAAAAGCAACTTTTGCATCATTTCTGCTCATTTTTGTTGGATGAGAGAAAGAGGAAAAATACGTTTTGATTATTTCGAGTGCATGAAACCATCAGGGATTATTATGCGGCGACGCGTTAAATAAAGTATGTAGTGGGTTATTTCTTTGCGTCATCATCATCAGATTGCATAGTTGAAACGAACTAAATTTTTAATGTAATGTGATCCCACGTTTCATGTGCTACATTATGTTTTAGACTACATTTTCTCTTGTCATCAAAGTAAATAATATTCTTGAATGAAATAGTGTGCATCACACACTGTTCTGTCCAAAACGATAAAATTCAGGCGTAATACCTTTCATAAAGTGAATAATGATAAATGTGCCCATCAGCGAATGTAATTAATCACTCTGGCATATTGGAGTTCACATACATACATGTACGTAGTACTCATATTTACTTTCATAATATCCAAAAAGATGCCATTGAGATCCACATTTTATATAATTCGTCGCTGTACATGAGAACTTGCAGAAATAAATGACCTTTGTCTGTTAAATCTCCTCCTTTTAAGCTTATTTGTACGTGTCCACTAAACAATTTTGCTTTGTGGCAAACATGAAACCTGGATTTAGTAAAATAAAATAAATTACCCAACGAAAACACACCTTTCCGGACAACGACAATCAGACAGGTTATAATTCACCTTTAAAATGGCAGACGAGACAGCATGCTTTGTATACAGTCAAGAAACATCATCGCGAAATAAAGGTAATATCAAAAGAAACAAAATAATTGCTCGAAATTAGACACAAAATGTAAATAAACGTGTTCAACCGGAATGAACACGTATTAGAGCCAGAGAGCCACCATTATTACGTAATATGGTTATAATGATTCTTGAAACAAACTCATGCATGAAAATCCTCTACTCCACACTAGTCACCACTGTACTACCAGTGCCACCGCCACCAACGCAATTTCTCTTTTCTTCTCTCTCTCTCTCTCTCTCTCTCAAATGAGATATGTCTTTTACAACCGTAATAAATGCGTAAAATGCTCGACTCATGTCCACATTTCAAGACAATATTTCATTTTCATACAAGTTCACGCACACACAGGAACAAGACAAACTTTATATGCTGAAGATTGGAGTGTAAGACATACTATGTGAACGTAGTCAGATGTAGCAGCCGCGACAGTGGTGCACAACGTAGAAAAGTTAAATAACGTCAGTTTCTTTCGTTTTATTCGCTTATTGTGTCCTGTACTGGGAACGGCTTTAAAGGGTCTACTGGTGTGCTTACCACGTATTTATGGGTAAATTTTTTATAATTCAATATATTATGTGCGTTTTCATGTTACGCTCCACGCAAAAGGCGTAGTATAATCCATTAATAAAAATGTGCGAAAAATGGTTATCCAAAGAAGGGAACAATTTATTACTTAATATTCCTTCCTGAAGCTGGTTCGCCTAAACTCGCTGGGCCAAACTGGGGCTGCTACTACAAGACACAATACACTGCCACCACCTCCGTGTACTATATGTACAAACACACAAGATGTTAAAGCTAGCATAAACAGTCATTCACGCAGACATTTGTATTTACCTTAAGGGAAGACATAACAAAACGTTGTGTAAAAGTAGACGTTGACTCCGAAAGCTTTGTTTTCTCCTCCAGTTGTAACAATAATATATAGAGATGAGATGACTACATTTACCAACCAACACTGGAAGCAGAAGCAGTAGCTGTTGTTGAATATCTCTCGGTTCTCCTCTGTCTCTTTACATCCTCTCTCTCTCCCCCTCTTTCTCGTTTGTGTAAAAGAAACCACTCAAATAACAAAACAAAGCCAAGCAGAGGAGGAGAAAAAGAAGTCCTGGGAAGGAAGGAACAGGGCAAAGCGCCATCATATGAGTACAAGGTTTCCATTATTACTACTAGTGTATATTTGGTGCGTGCTTGTGTGTGTGTGTGGTGAAAATAATAATTCTTATTGCGAAATTGTATGTCTTTCTGTCTCTATTCTCCTGTCACAATGAAACCCATTTTCATTTAAAATGAGATTTACATCGGTAAAATAATATAAGCTTTTGTGTGGAGGCAGATAGAAAGTGCGTGAGGATATGCCTTTAAAAGCCTTATAGGTGTGTACCTCCCAAAAATATAATACATTGCTGTTCCCTAATAAAATACCATGTGCGATGGAACCGTACCACCTATAAGAATGGATGCAATTTTATTTCTACCTTATTCGGGTTTACCTCTCCAATTTTCAGATGGGTGGTGCGCGGCTTATCTGGTATGAATGCAGCTACACATAAGCACACATTTACAGCACTACCCTATTTCAACTCTATCACTTGTTCACAGTAGTCATTGTAAAAGGCCAATGGCACTGGTAATAACAACAATAATATAGTTTTCTCTTTTTCTCGCTTTGCTGCTCCTGCAAAATGTTAAAATCCTGGAAAGTCATAAATATTTCTGACTTGAGTGAATACCACCACTGCTGCTATAACCTCTAAAAGGAAGGGAGTATAACGTGTTATCCCGTGTGTTAAGCTGTGTGCGAGACTTAAACTCACTATTAATATCAATGCTCCATATTAATACGACATTAATATTATATAAAGCGTATAATACGCGTTCTATGTAAAATACATACATTTGGCGAGGCATAGAATGTGAGCCTTTTACTTTTTATCATCATCAGTCCTTGTAAACTGGATATTATAAAGTCATTCAATATGAATGAATGCATACACACATATTTAACCTATCAACCATTGTAGTTACCTCTCTACACTTATATGTCACGTTGTTAATGTACATAAATGTCAGCGCTTTTAAAGAGGAGAAAAGTAGGTGCACACACCAATTTACGATCTCTATATACCATAATCGGTCACATAACCCGTAATCTCCTCACTTTGTATTATACCCAATATAAAAAAGAAAATGGATATGTCAATTTGCGATATTGGAAATGGCAGCAGTAAAGCTATAGCACAGTGGGAAAAGGAATAAAATTTAAAACCAGGAATTATTATGGTTGAATTGGATTGAAGTGGAGAAGGCCGATGTAGTTAAGTTTGTGCCTATATGTATGTTCGTACGTATGCGACTGCTACTGCTTTTATTGTACAGTAGAGTTCCTCGGTGAAAACGACTTTGTCCTCAAAAAAGAAAAAAAAAACATGTTGGCATTTTATATTCCAGTTTCCTTTTCGCTTTCCTCTTAAACTTGCACACTGTTAAATTTTCTATACTCTAGCTCGTCTCTCTCGTCCACTTGACTAGCCCACTCACTTTGATACGTCGTCACCGATAATAATAAAGTAAAAGGGCAGGTCATCGACGGGTGAATGATCAGAATAATATTATTCACGTACGAAACGAACAATGCCGCATAGATGCACGTAGCCGGGATATATATGTATAGTCGATATGTATTGTTCGTTTGTAAAATGGCGATTGTCTGGGAGAAAATACTAACACAAAGACTTTGTTTGCTAGTCGGGGTAGTGGGGTATGCCTCGTGGAAAAGGAGGATAATATACAGAGAAGGACGTGTACTCACACAAAGACGAAATTGCATATTAAATTACAGGGGAGAGAGGGAAGAAGAACTTTACAAAGCAATAATGTAATGAAAAGGATTGTGGCTAATAGGAAGAATGAGGAAGCGTTGGGCTCCCTGTCGAGAGTCAATGTTAAAGGAATAATACGTAATAACACGACTAGGTTGAGAAAATTAAAAACGATGCTAAATAATAATACGGGACGTTATAAATAGAGTGGAGAACCGATTGTGGGATCGAGAAATTACATCCACACAAAATATCAGTGTGTGTATTCACAACCCCACATCACAACAAGCTTCTATTACGGATCTGATAATGAGAAAGCATTGCATGGAGTCTAGTAGTGGATAAATTTGTGCGTTTAAAGATGTATATGTGTGCGTTCGTTCATAACAATGTAATGTGTTTTAGGGAGCATTTCTTTTGCTTTCCAATCGGTACGGCCATGATCATGAGTACAGATTGTACACACTGACGACAGAGAAGAGTTAACGACGAGGATGATGAAGATGAGATTGACTGCGAATGAGAGTTTAGATTTGCGTTATTCCACGCTTGTTCATCATCTGCTGACTTGGCTACCCTGTCGAGTGAAAGCCAACCATTCATTGTGTTCATTTGCCCATATTAAATTAGAATGGATCGGGGAGCAGAAGAGTTACGCTACCACAAAGAGCAGGTTCTGTGTAATATCCGCGGTTACATACTGGACGGTTACGGTGCGAGAAGAAAAAGGGGTCCGTTTCCCTCTTGTTTCCCGTTTCTGCTCTCCGATTGCTAAATTATGGAAACTGATGAAAAAGGAAATTTACTGTGCTGCAAACGACAAGGAGAAATAGGTTTAAGTTCGATGTGTCTGTATTTAAACAAACCAGTAATAAATTTCCGCACGGGTTCCCATCCAACTTAACAGGATTTATCTGTGCAGGCTGATTCGATACTTTAATCCAATTTCATTAACATTGTTCATATAAAAAGGTGTGAGAATTAGCTATGAAGTGAATGCAATTCTCAATGTTTTGTTGTACTTGTTCTGTCTGTGTGTAGCTGATTTAATTATTCTAAAAGTTGGTTTTTAGTATTTTAGTTTTGATTTAAATTAACATCGTTGTAAATATTATTATCTGCAAAAAGTACTACATCTATACGCTCAGGAAGGGCATTGACAACTGAACACTGTTGTTGTTGTTTCGATTTTGACAATTAAAGTTGGACAAGCATCTCTCTAGTTTTAATGGTTATTTCTCTGTTTCCTCTCTGGTTTTATTTGTTGCGAACATGGCAAACACTTGTCCGCGTGCATGTTTTCTTCCGTACCCAATATCCATACATAAAGCAATAATAATATCATGAATTTCTATTCTTGACATTTATGCACGTCTCATAAGTCGGAAACTTTGGTTCATCTTCCAATTAGCATTCCAGAATTTTTAAGAGATGAGTCTTGTGACTTGTGACTGGCTCTGTAAACAGGCAAAAGTAAAAGTAAATACTACAAATAATATGCCATTTTGCATTTTTTGCCAATTAGTTTTTTATGGTTACATATATTATAAAAGCCATTCGACATCTTTCCTCAATCTTACACAGTCATTTAAAAACTAGACATTACTTTTTGAACACTTTCCCTCTGAGTATCCCTGTCACGCCTGTATATATTTTGTTAAATATTTCAATAA
>JAHZNB010001798.1:0-13419 GCA_027744295.1 Callyntrura guangdongensis
TATACTCGTGCAAAACGAATTTACTTTTAATATTACAATATTTACATGCTTTTAAATGCTACGTTATTACTAGCACTATTTTTATGACAACTGACATGCAGACATGCTCCTCTTTACTTGATATACAATTTATGTACATTTAATACTCCACGTGCTATTAACGGAAGTTAAGCCATGTTACACCAAATTTAAAAATACAAACTACATGCAAAACGTTCGACAGGCAACAATGGACAAATTTCTTTTTTTATGCAAGCATTGTTGTTCTTTATGTACAACTTGATTTCGTTGCATACACCTGCACCACCTGCTTGGGTCGTCATCCCCAAAAATCATTTCCCCTTTTTGTACAAATTTTAGTTTTGGACTTTTCCGCTCAATCATCATCATCAGACTTGTGATGTTGTTTCTCTTACCGTTCATAATACCGTGACCATTGTCGTCATGAAGGGATTCCTGACTACTGGACAAGGACAGGTTTAAGGAGGACGTATTCGACACATTATTATTAATATGGTGGTGATGGTGCATCATTGGCATTCCCTGCTGGTGGAGAGAGTGAGGAGGTGGTTGTGATGGAAACTGGTGGTGAGGAGGATAGTGTTGGTTGTGATGGTGCATCTGGAGGTGGTGATGGGCCATGGACGAAGTAGTAGTGGTAGTAATAGTGCTATTAACAGGAGTAAGGATCAAACTACTCGTGCTACTGTTACTACAACTACTAGAAGTGGATGAAGGTGGAGGAGGAATTACGGAAGTAGTAGTAGCGTGCGCGTGTTGTTGTTGGTGGTGGCTATTTAATGCAACATTGTTAACAGGAGCAGCATGACTGCCTAACATTCCACCTGAGAGAAAGACAGACAGGGATACATGTAAAAACGGAGAAGACACAAAGGACACACGATGAGAACAACAACAACAACAAAATTAAATAAAAGGACAGTTATCACAATTATTTAGTCTATGACAATGGACACATGACGAAGGGACACATTTTAACATAATATGATGGTGATATTTTGAGAGCATGCATGCAAAAAGGTTATTACTCTAGAGTATGTTATTTTTTTCAACACGTTAAAACAAGTGTGATGATATTACGTAACAAGAAATAGAGAGAAAGAGTTTTAAAAAAATGCAGGTTGTGTGACATTTCGGAGTAGTTTTTACCTTCTGGACCCCCAGCGTTAAATGAGTTGTCTGATGTGGCATGGGATGTTGGTGGGAGCGTAGAAGGAGCCGAGGTGTTACTATTCACACTGGGGAATTGATTTGTTGGTTGCGGAGGAGGAGCTCCTCTCGTGGGCATTTGATTACTGGTAGCAACAGCCGCTGAGGAAATGGATATTTGACCCCCAACTGATCCATTATTCAAGGGCATAGCAGCATTAACGGTGGTGGGTGGAGCTACCACTCCCGCGGTAAGCGGAGGGGGACCTGACGCTAAGATTTGGGGGGCTGTGGCTCCTCCGGTAGTATCGCCACCACTCACAGATGACACGACCTACAAAACGTAATGTTTCTTTTTTTGGGTGTGTTTTTTTTTCGAAAAGGGGAAATACATATGAATGGTCCTACAAAGTGGTTATCGTAGAGTTCTGCTTTTTTCTCAAAGTCTTTACCTTGTTTGGAGATTTACGGTTTCCCTTCTTCGAGGATTCGCCTAAAAACAAAGTGAAAAGGAACCAACAAAAACAAGATGACAAACAAGCTCTTTAAAAAGGATATAGATTGGGAAAACGAAATGAAGAAGACCAACCACCACCAATACAGTAGCATTTAAATATATAAATATATATACCCAATAAATAACTATCATTTACAACACCCTACACAACTTAATTACTTTGCATAGCCCGATTTAGATTGCCCGATAAAGAGTGCAGAATGTGATGTTTCCCGACAATAACCAAATAATTTACGCTGTCAAAAAAACGCTTTGGTGTAAAGTTTAAAGAAGAGTCATGTTCCATTTAAAATTATTAATTTTTTTCTTTTCTTTATAGTTATAATAATTATCTCATAGAATTATTATTATTGTTTTTGCTTATTATACTGTATTTTTTCATAGACCATCAACAACATTATTATTATTACGTATCATGTTTTCGTTTGTATAGTTAATTATAACAACAATTGTTCATCTTTCCTTTTTTTTAACCTCAGTATCTCCATCTAAAAAGTGTAAAAATTACATCAACAAGGCAACAAATAAAACGAGTAACATAGAGGAGGAAAACGTTTTAAAATCATCTATTTAAAAGAAAAACATTCTACATAAACGTAATCTTGAGTAAAGCTTATTCTACAGCTTAGTGTTGAATTATATAGCTAATAATAATAATAATATACTATCATCATCATTTTTATACGCCTGTACAGTATTTGGTACAAATTTTGCAGTTTTGTATATATTTACAGTTAAAAGTAGACTTGGTTAAAACTATATAGGTATTTAACTATTAACCACAGTAGGAAGTAACACACTAGTTGAGATAACAGGAATTCATGACAACAATAATAAACATTTTCTAAAAGGACATTTACAACTTATCCCTTCGTCTGTCCACAGTATCGCCGTATCTATCTAGCTTACTACCTGTAATAATCATCCGCCCACCTAATTTGCTATAAACAGCCAACTTCCCGTACAAATTCCATTCCCTCCCTGCACTACGACTACTGCTGGACATGACTCAACTAGCCTTTTAAAAGATCATGTAGTGATAGTAATAATATGGAAAACATCTTCACAGTGGAAAAATCAACAATAAAAAGACAATAACAAGAAACAACGTCTAACAATCAACAACAACAATGATAATTATATTATTCAGAAGAGTTTATAGTAACAAAAATCTTTACAATAACAACAAATTCCCTTTCTTTTTTTGTATCTGTATCTGTCTCGTTTGGTTAATGAACAATAATATTCAATATTTAACATTATTTTAAAAGTTTAAGTATTATAATTCTAACTGAATGCAATGAATGAGTGAGTGAATGTGTCATTATGTTGTCACCGTACCTGAATCTGAAGACATATAATACAAACATGCAATCATCGTTTCATTTTGGTCATTTTATACTACACAAATATATTGCATAACTTGCAATAAGGGTCAATGGCAAGAAATAAAAAAAGAAACGACGGTTTTTGTACAGAGACCATAACAACTGATATGGATACCCTATCGTCAACTATTTTAATCTCTGGTATATGTATCTAATATGTAAATTTCCTTAAATGCGAAAAAAAAGAATAACACGTAAACACGCACCTGTCCATGAAATCCTTTAGTAGTCAAAGAACACAAATTGATTTTTGATTTAAAAGAAAAAAAGTTATCTTCTAACCAACATCCTCCGTCTCTACTAATTCCTACAGTTAAAATTACTAGTCTAACATATCAACATCATTTCTTATACCAAATATTTATTTACCGGGAATGTCATCAAAACTGTTTTTAAAACGACGTTCTATAAATATTATCCTGTCTATTTTTTTCACTTCGCTGTCTAAGAATTCAATTCTTTTTGTTAAAAATGTTGCGCCACCGCCGTAGTAATAAAAAGTATTGTATAGTCACGTTCGTTTCTATAATAAAAAGCCTAATCCTAAAGATAATTTGTTTCATTTTCTTGTCGCGGAGGAACAAATCCAGGCCTCGAGTGCAATGTGTGTCTTCATGAGAAGCAGCTTTTTACATACTACAAAATGGTTCGTCTCATTAACATTACATTACTACACTACTACTGACGTATTTTTATGCAGACATACTAACTACCACTTTATGCACGTGTCACGCGTTCTGACACCCTTTAATACATGTAAACAGTATCAGTATCAAATTTTATTTCAGTTTTTTTGGTCAGCCAGTATTCCTGAGCCTAAAACAACCGTTATTTCCCATTCTCTATTTCTCTCTGGACAATATTTCTAATCAGTCGAATATCATAATCCTAAATTAATTTTTTATCGTTTCATGGCGGTGATTTTACATGCTCTTTCACGTGTCAAATTTGGTGAATAATTTAAACCAATCCATTGATCATTATTGATGTTAGTACTAATATGTTGTCTTAACTATCGTATAGAAAAGCGATCGTAATTGCACATTCTGTTATTGCCAGAATTAAGTATCCACTAAACTGGTATGTAAATAGGTTGGTAAATAAATATGTAGTATCCCCGGTAGAAGTAGTAGTAGTTCTGGTCTAAATAGTTGTTTTAAAACAGCACATAAGAAATACCTTTTTCATGTCTCTTCGGAGAAGCGGTCGTCGTAACGGTAAGATTAACAAAAACCTGACGGTTTTAACATTTACAGCGACGTACAAAATTACAACAATACATGCAAAATGCAAACAGCGATTTTTCTTTAAAAACTGAAATGTTGACTCTTCCTCGATCGAAAATGGCATGTTCATTTCTTTTTAAAAAAGCTACAACATACAATATAAAAATCAAGCAGAGCGGCGATACTGCTAAATAACAGAAATAAACAACAGCCGCAGCAGCAGCTGAAAAGACAATAACTCTACTCATAAAAACACGTACAAACTTTCCAGCTGAGCAAATAATTAACGAATTACAACAATAAATAACTATAATAGGCAGGCACATAACGGGATAGCTAAAATACCTACATAACAGCATTACCGTAGTAAGTGATGATGAACAATTATTGTGTGTATTACAAGAATGTAATTAAATTACGTATAGGTATTTGTTTTAAAAATAAATTATACTGGTTTTGAGAGTACTCTTCTTAAAACTTGATAGTCAATCAAAAGTACACCTGAACATCCTTCATGGATGGACGAAAAACCCAACCAAAAAGGTTCATGTGTATATAAGGTATATATGACAATATAAATATAATATTATGTTATGAAGAACACCACATTCTGCACTCTAGGCTATCAATGATCCTAATCAATGATGACGAATGGTTTTTTGAGGTTTTGGTATGTAAATTAATAATTATACTAAATGTGTGTAAATAAACCCTACTTTTTTAACAAGCATATCATCATCCAAAAATGATTTTTTAAGGAGACCAGACCAACATAAATAAACTTGCCACAACGGGAATGGTCCAAAGTCGAAAATGTAAAGAAAGGAACGGTACTGGCAAAAAACAATTCGGTTTAGCATGGCAGTAGTTTTATCGTCATCATCAAAATAAACTGTCAATTATTCAGTCTCTGGGTAACTAAATATTCGATGGACAAAACACGTAGTGTCGTAACAAGCGGAGTCCTCATCATCATATTGACTTGAAAGGAAAGTAAGCGTTTTTTTCATAAGGTGATACAAAAATTGTAAAATTCTAAACAGTCTTACGTGTTTTAAAATGACAGATTTTTGTTTAATTTTGGTCTGGTCTCTCTAATATTTAGTTTATCGGAAAGAGGATCATTTAAGAGTTTTCGTTAAAAAAGAAAGAAAAGTGGCCATGAGGACGATTGGATTGATGATAGAGGTGAATGATGAAGATGACGAATTTTTGTGTATTTTATGACGATGAATGATGAAGAAATATATCGTTTTTGATGGAACAAGTAGAAGTAGTAGTAGTGTGGATTTTTGTAAGCTTAAGAATTTAACCTGCTTCCGAATCTGAGGAATCCGATGAGGACGATGAAGTTGAAGAACTAGATGAATCCGAATCAGAGGATGAAGAAGAGGAGGCGGAAAGTCTTTCACCCCCACCTTCATTTTTTGGGCCATCACCTGCCACAAAGCAAGGAAAAAAACGAAATTAAAAATTTTCATTGAATTTAAAGTAAAGTTGCATGAACTCTGTTTAAATGTTAACTTTTGTTACCTTTTTTAGATTTCTTTGTATTTCCTAATGCTCCTGTCACGTCCTGTAGTCGCTTCTCGAGCTCTTGCTTTTTCTCCATTTGTTCATCTTTCTTGGCAGCAGGGGTTTTCTTAACTGTAACAGCAGTTAGATAGTTTGCCAATTGTAATATAGTCAATCTTTACATTTCGAGAAAAATCAACTTTGCAACATTCCACAATTCCATACAAGCTGGGTCCTAAGACATTGAAAACGTTTATAAATCAAATTATAATCTTATACTAACTAATGTTAAATTAACTCAAATTATAGAAAACATGAAATAAGCATACCAGCTCCAAGCTGAGCACCGCCAACAGCGTTAGCCTGTTTCTTCTTACTGCCTCGTGATCCAGTCTTCGCTTTTTTTCCTGGAGGAGGACCACCTGCCGCCGCGGCTGCTGCTGCAGCTGCCGCCTTCTTGGAGCCCTTTGGCGGCTTTGGCGTAACAGTACTTTGTGGACCCATGGAACTAGTGGCTCCCTGGGGATTAAATGTGCTGGCAGGCACGCCCATTTCTTCTTTCAATGGACGATGCTTACTCTTCTTTCCTTCCTTGGGCTTTTTAGTTGCTTTTTTATTCGCACTTTGTTCCATCAACAGCCTCATCTGATCCTGCATGTTTTTCAGCTGCTCCGACAGAGTCTGGAGCTTCGTCGCTCTCTCCGCCTCTGAATCATCTGTTTCTCCAGCAGATTCTGCTTCACTCTCACTATTAGCGGATGCATCGTCCGAATCCGAGCCAGACTTGTCTGGTGGATCATCAGGGATTTTAGCGTATCTCATTTCGAAAACGTCTTGAAGTTTTCGAGCCATGGTGACAACATCATGATCTGGGGGATTGTACTTGTAGCAATTGGTAAATATCATCCTCACATCAGCGGCAAACTCTGCTCCACTTCGATAAGCACGAGAGTCCATTTTTGACTGGAAATACACATTACATTTACAATTTATAATGAGCAAATGTACAAGATTAATTTATTTGAGTTACGTGTTGCAAACTTACTTTTACGGTGCCCAGGTCCATGGGTTTCTTGATAATATCGTGGTAGTCATGAAGACCCAAAAGCTCAGCATCAACAGGTTTGTAAAATGGCCATGCGTAGTTTGCGTGTTTTTTGGAGAATAACTCCTTGAGGATCTCGTTACACGCCTTTAGCGAGTCCTTAAGTTTTTCCTTTGGTTTATTGATTATAGGTTGATTATGGGTGACAAGGTCCAAGTCTTTATTAGGCTTTTTAATTTGTCTTCCAGACTCTCGTCTCGTCGAGATCTTTCCAGCTTCTGAGGATGCATGATGACCAGAGTCCATGTATGAATTTCCAGATGGTGTCGTCGTGTCCGCTTTTCTTTTCACACCTTTCTTCGTTTTCGCAGGTTGTGCTGGAGGCATTACAGCACCTGACACGAGAACCGAACTGCCGCCCGGAGGACCGCCGTATAGAGCTGCAGCACTTTTATCCATACTGTGGATTTGATTTTGAGATACGTATGGAGGTGGAATCGGCGGCGGCTGTACGACTTTTGGGTGATGTGTAACCGGTGGTGGCGGAGGAACCGGAGTGGGCACCATGCTGTGAATATTGCTTTGCATTACTGGTGATGGTTCCGGTGCCATGGCGGTGGAGGTCGGATGCTGAGAATGCATTCCATACCCAAGTTTCTGCACGGGGGGTGGAACACCGGTGATACTCGTCGGAGTTACAGGGGGCACCGTCGTCGTTGTAGCAGCCGCAGGGAGTGGCGATTGTGTGGAGGTTACAGAGGATATTCTCGTTTTAGGACCAGTTTTTGGTCCTGCTCCACCAGGACCTCTCCTCTTGTTACCTCCGACTGTAATGGCATTAAACGAACAGGCTAGCCGTTAGAAAACAGCTTTATATACTGATAACATTCATAGGCACAACGTTTTATGATGTACCTAACAACAGCTATAAAATAAAATAATCACAAGGAAACATAATAATACTGCGTAAGTACCTTTTTTAGGAGGGGTTTCCATTTCCATTTCATCTTTTGGCATTTCAGCGACCTTTGTGAGAAATATTTTTTCAAGCGTTTTCGCCATTAAAACTACATCCTCGCCTGGTTTGTTGTACACATAACAGTTCGTAAACATAGTCTTAAAGTCGTTCAAACATTCTTTAGCGCTCCAGTAATAATTGTTTTCTAAACGTTTCTTAACAGTGCCTAAATCCATTGGTCGTTTAATGATTTTATGATAATCCTGTATGTCACGATAAAGAAAAAGAATGAAAAATTCATGTGAAATTATGCAAAAAATCATGTTTATAGTTTTAAATGTGAGAAACTGTACAAGTGGAAAACTTACAGGAATTTTTAATTTTACAGCATCCACAGGTTCCTGAAAAGGCCAAGCAAATTGATGCTTCCATACTGCCTTGACTACAACCGTCTGAAGGTATCTTAACTGATTGGTCATTCGTCCAGGCCTATCCGGAGTGGGTTTAAACAGAGGCTGTACCACACCATTAACGGGTTCGACATACGGTTCATCTCGGATACCGTCTTCGTTAGGAGTAGCGGACCCTGTTAAACAGTAACAAATAAACCGATGAAGTTTACAAATACTGCACAAACTATTTTTATTTCCATGGAATGAATGCTTACCCATTTGCATCGTGTTATCAGCCATGTTGGAATCTAGCAATTCTTTCTTTAAAGTTCCGTTAGCGGTTTGCGAATGAGCTGCTGTGTTCATACGAGACTGCTGAGAGTTCATCATTCCAACGCCTGCGGATGGATGAGGTGCTTGGTTTATTGAGTTGCTTCCCATGTTAGACATGTTGTCATCTCCCTCCCAGGGCTGTAACAATAAAACCATGGATTATAATATTACGACTGAATACTTTAGAATAAAATAATGTGTCTGGATGTGTAGATGTCAGATGTATTAGATAATATGCCGCGACATAGTCTATTGGTGACTTGTATAATATAATTACAACTAATTACATACCCTGAAATTAAGACTTTCACAACCAAAACCTCATCTAATTAAAGTTACTAAGCAACTTATTATTGCTTGTAATATTATAGCAATAATTAGTTGTAATAGCACCTAATCTTTAATAAATTGTGATGGGAATGACAACCTTTCATGTTCGGAAAATTATTTAGGATCAAGATCAGAGAAGCGCCTAACGCCATGCTCATATAATTCGTGGAAACAGTATTATCTCGAATTAATTCAAGAAATATAAATAAAATACAATAATATCATTTAATGCTACCCCTACCTCTCAGTAAACATGAAGATTTAGAAGTATGTCTTCAATTTCTAATGAACGCACAGTAACAAATATAATGACACAACAATTAGCTCACGGAATTAGTAATTCATAGAATTCATTTATGATATTTGAAGTCTTACTACTTAAGGTTTGACAATCAAATACAACAGATGAATCTTGAACTTAACAGATACAACAAATATGACCATTTCAGCTTTACTTTTTAATTAGAATACCAACCTACATTGAATATCTAAATTACTAAAAGTTTGACAACTAATTGAATTTACCTCAGAACCGACTATTCTGGTCAGTGTCTGACAAGTAAATGCTGTCTTAAATACCTACCACCATATTTAGTCCACAACAGCTGACTGCGTTACTATGACCTTTGTCACAATTTTATTAATACCCTATCTATATACCCCTTTCGGCTAAAATTAAAACTTAACTTGGACACTTAATTAAGTGCTTCCTGTGGACTCAAGTCAATGTCACAAGAGTTAGATCGGTTGTCAGTAATCCGATTATCTATGATTAAATTTAAAAACATTGACAATGAATACCATGCACGTGCTTTTCGATAATTTTTCGTCTATCATGAAATACATTTATCACACAACTGAAGAATTGACGATTATTATGTAACTTCTAAGGTAATAACAGTATAATCATAACCTACACACAACACAAGAAACTCGTGGTCCATAGTTACAAATCGTAAAAGCCTATTATGTAAGTTCGTTTGGTTTTGAAATTTAGAAACGAAAAAAAAACTNAAGAAACTCGTGGTCCATAGTTACAAATCGTAAAAGCCTATTATGTAAGTTCGTTTGGTTTTGAAATTTAGAAACGAAAAAAAAACTATCTCCACTATTTTTTCTATCAGAAATAATCTAGCGCCAATCAAATTTCTAACTTATCAACTTAAAAGTTGAAGAGCTACTGGATGATTTCAGTCAATCGTTAATCCATACCGTTCCGTCACCTACCGGTCAACGTGACTGTAAAATTACATGCCTTAGTTTGATCATTAAAAGTTCCGATTCAAAAAAATTCTAATTATTTGATCCGTTAATTAACGCTGCTCATTAATGCTAACCTTACTTTCTCTAGACTTACTTCATTTAACTCCATCGTTACTCATTTACAATCCAACTCTACTCCGGTCAAATGACCTTTGGAACCTAATTTATTAAGCAGTTCCCTTAGTTTTTACCCTTTCCAATTCAACAGAATAGTCAGCAAAAGCGAAACAGTCAATAAAATAGAATTCAAGTGCAGCAACCGAATCCGACTTGAGCCTGTTTCGTGCTTTTCTCTTCACAACAGAAAGCAACGACAACGTGCTTGACTTGCTCAATGTACAAGCAGGTGGACAGGTGTCCCGCCCTGTCATAAAACTTCTCCGATGATGCAAAATTTTCCAAAATATGCGCATAAACCACAAAATCCGACATTCCCCCACAAACTAGCGGGTCACCATTGACAGTGAGATCAGACCAATTTATAGCACAACCATTAATGCAAATCACACGACGTATGAGTCTTGCATTAAATGCCTATATTCCGCATCGAATTTTTTTTGCGTTATTCTATCGTTTGTCCATTGAGCCTCATGCTCGGCATGCAATAATAAGTTATGAAAATTATAATTAACCTAGCTAGGTATTGACCACTATTGGTGATGATAGGTTTAAGCGTATTTAAATATTAAAGGATGATAATATAATCTAAAAATTTCATCAGACGCACATTGACTCATTCCAGCGGCGATACCGTTGCAGGTTCATCCACAATTTTAATTGAATAAAATACCAGTGTAAACTTTGTTGTGTCAAAAATGGTTTGTTATTTACCAGACTTGGTAAAACCCCACTACTTGTTGAAAACTCACTCAACAATTTTTTTTATATTAATAAACTATTTACAAACAAAGTTATTCGACGAAAAAATATAAATTGATAAATTTTACTGGCCACTTTTTACACCAACAAACTACATAAATTTCTTCACTCTAGTCGCACACTACACAATAATGTAAAAGTCCATTTACGTCGAGCACTTTATATACCCTGTCCACTAGTTAAAATTACATACTTTTTGTCGTTTCTACCGTCGACTAAAACGTTTGTGAAAACAATTATTTGTGATCTCTGTTAGCAAGTTACACAACAAGTGCAGGGACGATAAACAAAAGCCTAATAATAATATACACGTTACTGTTGACCTTTTTCTGTCCCCCACCACCACACAAATGCACTCAACACCGAACCACTTCTACTCTTGTGGAGGAGTATCTAACAGATAAACTGTTTTATATATTAATTAATATTTAATTATTTTATTCTTCATTTTAAATATTGTTTTTTAGCACTCACTACACAATAGTTTATGGTGCTCCACACAACAACACACAGTGTGTAGTAGTAGTCGTCGTCGTCTCTCTTTTTGCCGTAGTCCATCCATTCCACTTACGGTAGTGTATTCACTTTCCCGTATATACTCACGCATAATATTATTAATAATATTTTTTATGGATTTTAATATCCTGATTTTTATGTACTTAGTAAAATCATGTTTACTTTTGTTTCATCTCCTTTAAAAAAAGAAGACAATTAGAAAAAGTGTGTGGAAAGAGAAAGAAAGAAAATATTACTATTTGGAATATTTTAATTTTTTTATTTGATTTTATTTGTATATTTATTCTAGACGAGAGAATGAGAGAGTAGTAGAGTTGTAGTAGTAGTTGAATGTATGTACGTCCCTCTCTATATTATACTCTTTTTTTATTATTCGCTTCTTGTTATATTTTAAAATGATATTATAAAGCGATGCCAAAAAGCGAACGAAAATATACAATCAGAATGGAGAACGAGAGAAGGGGGAACTTTTCGTTAGTGTGATGTAGATATAAAAATATATTTACCAGAATTGCAGAATAGAGTGAAAAACGAGAGAGAACATACAGCGTATATTATTATTTCGTCCTCGTCCCGTCTCTCTCAAAAAGTTTCAAGCACACAAACGCATTCATCCTCTATTCTTATTATAACTTAACTAATATTAATGGAGTCTCTTGTTGTTGTACGCTGCTACGTACAAAATTTCGTGTGTATAGTGTATTCAATGTATATATATTTTGTCGCGTATATAAATATAGATTTATATACCTAAAAGTGTATATGCATTTCTCTACTACACACACACACGGTGGTACACGGTCAACGTTAAAAAATTACTGGTTATTCCATGTCTATGAGTGTACAAGGCAAAAATATTAGATATGCAGAGCATTTTACACTGAAGCACCATCATCATCATTCGTCGTCATCTTTTTCACGCTTTTTTCCTCCTCTTTCATCTCTCTCTCTGATTCAAGTTGTAGCGCAGTAGCAGCAAAACACGGTAAGATGGAGATTGTAAAGTGTACAAATGCAAGGGATTCGTCAGCTCAGTCCGTTTTGGTGGGTCTCTCTCTCTCTCTCTCTATGCACTTCTTTGATATTTTTGTACACGTACAGTTAAGGTTGATTTGCAGGAGACGTTAAAAAATAATACATTCTGTGTATTTTGAGAAGTACACATTTTACTTTTCTTCGTTCCTCTGTGTATGTTTGTAAAAGTACGTACAGTGATTAGGTCTTGTTGGAGATATTCGTGTGAAATCATCGCTCGTATTCTTCCGCATAGCTTACGACGAATACGTAATAGATTGAATAACCAATCCTGTTTGAGTTTTTGGCTTTTCATGTATCTGCATGGACTTTTATACTTCGGACTGTGGCTCGTAATACGATGAAATTTTTGGTGTAAATCGTGCCAGCAACAATTGATGCTGTGATGAGAACACTTCTTTTGCTGTTTGTCTATTTGTAATTCAAAAAGTCAAATACTGAATCTAATCAGCCGGTATGGATATAAGGTAGATATACCAAAAAAGGGTATTTTTATTAAATAATTAACTTGGTTTCAGATTCGGCATTATATGTACTTTGGAGCTGGGTGCTTTTGGAACAGGCGATATACCGTTCTCAGAGTGCCCCAATTTTTCCATTTTTCATTTTGTCAGATTCTCTCTTCCTTCGTCAAGGATTCGGTTCCTTGTAAGAGACGTGTTCCCGTGTAGACTTACATCCATTCCTTGTTATTAAGTTCCTTAGCGTAGCTATAGGTACTTACTGCGATCACAATCATGTCTGTCGGTCTGTCTGTCTGTCTGTCTGTCGGTCTGTCTGTCTGTCTGTCGGTCTGTCTGTCTGTCTGTCTGTCTGTCGGTCTGTCTGTCTGTCTGTCTGTCTGTCGGTCTG
>JAHZNB010001799.1:0-27402 GCA_027744295.1 Callyntrura guangdongensis
CTACCCAACTGGATTCGTAAACGTTTTGTAGCCTGTGAACAGTTTGGCCAATCCGTTGGTACTGTAGCCAAGTTTTTCGCAGCAAAGAAAAACGATTAATTCGTTGAATAATGTTAGTGTCCCGCCGTTTTCTTTATCCTAATTAGATTGCATTCAAAACTTCAGAATGCACTATGTGCTCAGTACATTTTTGCTATGATTGATGGGTGCAACGTTTATTGTCTGATTATTGTGAACCTCGCATATATTTTGATTGAATAAAGTATGGAAGTTTCGGACTCGTACTACTTCGTTCATTTGTTTTAACGTGACATACAATAACTAAATTTGGGAGTAGTTACAGTTTCTACTTTTATGAGACAACATGTAAGGTGTCACAGTCACATGACCGTAATTTTTCATGCCTTTTTTCCTGTGCCTATTTAGTAATGCATTAATACAGTGGATTGTATTGTAGAAAGTAACACAAAAATATAATTTCATTTGTTTACTGCATTGCATATAAGTAATTTAACTAAAGTAATTAATAAACCTATATGTCAGCCTCTGCCTTAACTGCTCTGCTCCTCTTGAACGTTCTTCTTTTACCCCAAGGAAAGCAAACACCAGCTGAACGTTCAGCGCTCTACCAAGTAAACAAATTGTATCTTCTTGACTCTCGACATATACCAGTATACGGTAAACGCAAAGTTGGTAAATACATTTTATGCAAAGAGAGTAAATAAAATTTTATGCATTTTATGTACTTTGTGTGTGTAGATCATAGTCAGTTTCGTTTTGGTATGTACAATGGTAAATACAATAAAAGTTTTCTACAAAAGTTGAAATTTGAAATCACTAAAAACTTACATTGGTAGTGAATTATATTTTGTGTTTTGTACGTCAAAATCCAAGATAAGTGGGCTGAGATATCAGGTAAGATAGTAAGTTGACGACAAAAATTCTTTAGAATACATTTAAACATAATCAATAGTCAATGGTAGGTTATTAGCTTTTAACGGTAATGGTCAATTTCTCGTTTGTATCATTATATCAAATTACTTGGACCTCCGGAACTGTACTATACCGTCGATACCAATGGGTCCACTGAAAATTGTGAACCACATCTTGTAGCTGATGATAGGGAGTAGGAGGAATTATAACGTAACGTTAGTAAAGGATCTACACTGAAAGCAACTAGTTTTCCAGCATGGTGAATCAACAACACGTAAAATTTATATCACGGACTGTGATGGTTCGGAACGATAATGTGGACGAGGCAATGAGGTTGCTAAATCGAATGTTGGGGAGAGAGGGGCTCTTGGATCAATACCGAAGAACTCGTTATTATGAAAAGCCATTTCTGGTCCGTAGGAGGGTTAACTATGAGAAATGTCAAGCAATTTACAATGAAGATATGCAACGAAAAATTCAATTTATTATGCGAAAAAATAGAGTGGACCCCTTCCCTGGCTGCTCGTAAATAAAAACCTTTTAGAATGTTCACACTACCAAATGTAGACAATTTCTAGTTTACTTTAGTATTGCAAAGGATGAATTTATATTTAATGAAAAATTAAAAGTTAGCCCCATTTTTTTAAATGTTAGAGTGTTTTATTATTGTTTCATTTCATTAGCTTTCATTTTTTACGAAAAGCACACTTTAGCAGCATTGTTACATTTATTATCTCAAACTTATCTATATAGTTGTAAGGGCAGCTTTTAGAACCAAAATGCCATTTATTTGTGAACATTTTTTAAACCAAAACTCCAAAATACAGCTGGATAAAAAGCCATATGTCTAAAAATCCCTTGTAAGATTGACAGTGTCGCAGAGGTTATTGTAAAAATATTCTGCCATAAAAAGCCATAAAATTAACAATATGTAATCTACATTTATTCTGCTATACATTCATCGCGGATTTTGAGCTAATGTGAAATGGGAAGCAGTTTTTCTTGACCTCTATGCATTTAAACTATTTTAAACCTTCCTATAAATAATACGATGGGCGGACATCGGCAATATATCGGTACGATGATTAGTTTAAAATTATTATTCCACACATTCCCGAAAACTAAAACTTGTGACTAATTTATATTTACACCATGTCGGATTAAAATCTTCAGGAAGTTATTCAGTCATCCGAAACAACTTTGAAACCTTTACCTAATATGTATTTATATAAAAAATTATATCTATCTTATAGCTTAGAGTAAAACCACCGACAGGCCGCCAATCTTCTGAGATTTGTTTAAAAGCATGTATGTGCCATTTTATGTCCGCCTTAACATTTGGCAATTAATTATACGTAACCGATTTCATTTAATATTGCATCATTAATGTATAGGTAAAAGTAACAATTTTCATTAATTTGACAGCTACTGCACCAAATAAAGACCTGGAAGCTGGTTTCGGAAGAAACCTGAGATTGGCTTTTATGTATTAGTTTTGTACATTTAAAAAAAGTTTTTTTTACTAAAATTGTGTTTTTATTTTTTCTTATTTCAACTTTATATGAATTCAGATTTTTTTAGCGCTATCATAATTAATGGCTAGACTTCAATAGTTTGATAATATTCTTTACTAAATTTTTGATAGCTTAACCATACCTTTCCTTTGACTAAATTCATCGATTACAGTTACAGTATTACAGGTTAACGATACATTACAAAGGTTTATATAATTACATATATTGATTTCTGAAGAAAGATTTATTCTGTTATAACAGTTACATACATGTATAATACTCGTAGTTCTCACTGTTAACCAATTTTAACTGAACACACTTCTAATGACTTTACTCCGGTAGAATTATTTACTTCGACAATATACAGCCCAAGAGCCGACATGTTCGTAAATCATGTAGTACATACTTTAAATAATTTAAATAGGAACAATCAAGCTTAAAACTTTAATGCGGTATAAGAGATGAATCATTTTTACCCTCACGTAACAAATTATATTTACTACCCTTTCTATAATATTTTTTTACAAAATGCGCTAGCTAATAATTATTTATTTGATATCAATCCGCGCCCCGTCCCCGTCCCGATAATATTCCACAACTTTTACAAAAGATCTAATTAACAGCATTTACCTTTTATCTAATCTACGTATATAGCTTTATAGGATATAACAAAACAATATATTCCAGCAGTTCGTAATGTAAAGCATATTTGATTGCTGCGCATTAATTAACAACGCGAAGAATTATATTATATTCTTTTTATTAACGTCTTACCAATAGTAGAGTTGTGCACGAAAAATACCATTCATAACTACTACCTATTTAGATATATACTCCTTTGTAAAGATATGCTAAAATATCGATTTGTTGCACTACTTTTATAAACTACACAAAACTATTCTGATAATTGAATGACTTGCCTCGTACTTGATACATGGACAGCAGACTTACACATTATATTTTCATTTGCACGGTTACATTAAAATGTAGGAGACAGTAACAGATGAACTGTAAAATTTAAATCACAACACGCTCAAGTTATTAATTTGTCTTTGGGCTAGTTTTTGATGTCGTGATTGTGTAGATGAAAGAGCATTTAGAACACCAGAGCATTTAGAGCATAGTTTAATTTCTCCCAATTAAGCTGATATATAGAATAGATAGAGTAAAATAAAGTTTTACATTATTTATTAAACGATGCCATGCCACACTTATTAATGCATAGTATTTGGAAGCTTATTGTTCATTCTGTGCTGATTTTGTATGACTACATGACTTTATGAGCAACAGATAATAATAGCAGAATATTTACTACCTATACGTAATACAAACTCAAGTTTTAACAAGCTTTAGACAAAGCAACCGTCGTAACAAATTTAAATCATAGTAGTCGTCATATAGGAACCCAGAGTGTTTTGGATTGCTCCTGTTCCACCATTACTTTCACTTGTGTGGCCAAATATGAGATGTTAGTGCCACCAGGAACAGAAGCTAAAAAATAAAGTACAATTACCATAAATGTTTCAACTTTCAATAAATGTGTGAACTTTAAGTAGGTATTTCATGTCACAACTCACCAGTAATAAGATGCTTATATTCGCTCTCCATTTTCTGAGCATGCTCATAAAGCTCTTTAGACGCCTTTGGTGTTATCTTGTCACATCGCAAGTCTTTAATTTCTCGAATTTGTTTAGCACTTTTGAATCTCACCAAAATGACAATCGGATACATTTGAGCTCTTTGTAGTCGTTCCACCCCAGCAGTACCCACGTCAATTATGCAGTATAATTTCTAAACAGGAAACGTTGACAGTATGACAATCACCGTTAATTAGATCTTTCCTATTTTTTAAACAATAAAACGTAATTTTGTTTCAATTTAACGATTCTTACCTTCGCACTAATTTCTTTAATTGCAGCCATTGTTACGCACTCATAATGTGACCCTTTCCTCTTATAGTCCACGAAGATATTTTCGGCCAAACCTTTCTCCAGCATAGGACCTGAACAATGCATTACTTGAAGAGAGACCCGTCCAAACTGATAGGGGAAATCTAACACTAGTCGTTCCGCTATGACGTCACTGAGAGCTCCAAGAATTATTACAGGGCGTAGAAAGCACATATCTGTATGAAATCGTCCATTAGAATTGTCATTTAAAATAATCTTTGATATTTTGTTTTTTCAAATCAAAACGCTTTCTAAGATTTCCTGATATGAGTATTTTTATACACAGTGTCCTGATCATATATTCGTAGCTCCTGCCATTTAAATGATTAACTTATTTTATACATTATATGGTATTTCATGCTCAATAATATGTACATCAAAAAATATGAAAAACTTGAACCTTTTATCGTTACTTTGAAGTAGACCCTTCACTCAAGATAGGTGTGTGTGTACAGAGTTGGTTACGAAAAACAGAGAGAGAGAGAGAGAACGAGACAAGGTTTAATTTATCTCACTGAAAAAAAAGTCATCAGATATTTTCATTGAAACGAAACAAAGAAAAATATCAATTCCGTTATCGTCACAATTACAAGACGAACTATTTTACTTTAATAGTTTTGCTCCATGCAAAAATAGCACCTACGCATACAAAGTTGCATTGACATTTCAATTTGCTACCAACCATGCTGCTGAACATATAAGATAATAAGATACTTTAAATTGAAAATGTGATAAAAAGGAAAATATGGGCACCTACTATTTGTAGTTCAATAAAAAAATAAAAAATTGAAAGCATTATAAAAACTTAAATACAATGGCCAAGAGAAAATCCGAAAGCGCAAATATTACACAACCTGTCGCTTGTTGAAACTTTAAGCGTCAAACTTACAATCAAGCCGCTCGACACGCTGGTAGGAGCAAAGGGCAATAGATGCTGACTCATCCTTTAGCTGTAGACCACCCAGTTGGGCAGATAGATCACTGTATGAATTAATCGAGAAATCGGAAAAGCTGGCGAGCTCTCTGGACGAACTCCTATGATGTGATTTTCTTCTGAAAAAACTGCGTCTTGTCACAGTTGAGCTCCTCCGGTCCCCATCCAGATCTCCTAAACCTCGTTTGAATAATAAATCCTCTTCAACTCTGAAAATTTTGGAACAGAAAAGATAAATAATAACAAAATTACAGAACAGCAAATCAAGTCTAACCAATCATCATCATCATTCTACTCTAGATAACATAACATCACAGCAGTTCTCACTTGAACTTTGATGGTATGATTCCCCAAACTTGCTGCCTTCCTTCAGCATCAACTTTCCAAGCTCTCCATCTTCCAGGTTTGCCATTGTACATGGTGTTGTCAACGTACAATATTTCATCTTTGTGGAAGGTTAACTGTTGCTGATCAATAGTACTGGATTGTCCATGCTGATGTTCATTAGATACAGGAGGATAATCAAAGAGCGCGCGGATATAGAAACCATCGCCAGGCTTGTCCTTAATTTCATTGTACCCTGAAAGCAGGACATCAATAATATTACATTTCAAGTTGCCACCAGCAAGAATAGTTGAAAAACTTTTAGTAAACGTTTGTTTCTCACGTTGTAAATTATATTGCACAAGAACTCCAACTTTATCTAATGGCTTGGCCAATTCAAAAGCTGCTTCTTCAGCTGTAGCGTGTCGGAGATTTGTACCGTTGTATTCCAAAATCTGATCACCAGTTCTAAAGAGTATTGAAGAAAAAATAAGAATAGCTTAGCATATATAAAATATAAAAAACACACGGCGATTGTAATAAGTAGCTTGCGCTACATAAGATTTTTACCTGAGACCCGCTCTGTCTGCGATGGAATCCGGTTGAACACTGTGGACATAAATTCCAACAACATTTCCTCCGACCAAACATACACCCAGGTTGGAAGAGTTCTTTTGAAGTTGAAGTGTTAGGAACCGAGTTTTCTCTTGCAGTAGCATTTTTCCTTCTGAACCATCGGTAACAATGCTAGCACCACCGCTGCTTCTCGTTGATCTCAATGTAGATTGCTCTGAAGGAGGATCTCTGTCCCTTTCCTTTGAGGACGTAGCAATTGCGAAGGCCTGCTGAATTTGCTGTTGTTGTAAAGTTGGCAATCCAATGACTCCTTGAGGTTGCTGTAGCTGACTGGCTTTATTTTTAGTCAAACTGCTATTTGCGCTTGATTGCTGCCCGTTTCCTGCTCCACTAGAATTATTTCTGACCCCTCCGTGCTGACTTTGCAGACTTGAATTTTTCTTTGAATTGCGTACTAAAGTAGACTGCGGGGAATTACATGGCGTGGGTGAGCCAGATCGCGACCCTGATCTAGATTCATTATCCGACATTGACGAATTGTTGTCATCATGACCAGAGGAAGACTCACCATCTGAATGCGAATGCGAATCATCTGAGCTGGATCCGTTATTGTCTGAAAATTTCCAGATTCCAATGATTGATGTTATCAACACAATACAACAAAAGTATCTTGATAGTAATAGAAATAATAAATAAAAATTAGTTACATGACTTCTCTCGATATTTGTCTGGGGAGTACTGTATCAACATTGTCACAGAGTCTCCACACTGCCTTAAGACATGAGCTGCCAAATCGTACGTTGCTGAACGCATGTTGATACCGCAAACCTCCAAAAGTTGATCACCGATCTAGGAATATGTCACAATAATTTACAAACGGTACGTTTAAATTGAAGCAGTGACGAGCATAAAATTGATTGATCCATAGGGAAATACCTGTAGTCCAACTTGAGATGCCAAAGAGTTTTCGGAAACTGATGAAACAAAAACTCCACCGCCATTGCATAAAATTTGAATACCAAGAGGCTCTGTTGACTTATCGTACTTATCGATTCTAATTTTCCGGAGTTCACCAGGGGCAGGTTTTCGCGGCCAAGAGTTATAATCGCCATTTGGGTTGAGTACCTGATGAACATAAATTTGCATTAATTAAAATATAGTAACGTGTACATGCATAATGTTCTTTTGAATTTTTTAGAGTATTCGTCTGCATTAATCCATGAGTTTTAGTATCAAATGTATTTACCCTGATCCTTCTCGGATGTCCCGCCTAATATACATTTTCCGCAGCAGCATAATAATCATTCAATCAATAGGATACTTATATTGTTATTCAGCGATTCTTCAGAGGCAAAACTTTTCTTTTAATTCAAGTGTTTACCATTAGAAAGAAGAAGAAATTATAAACCTACCTCAATATGATAATGGGGCATTGGACTGTTTCTCAATTCAAATTTTTCAGTGGAGCTACGACTTGTAACACTCTGATTTGACGGGATTCTTATTCTTTGAGCTTCACTTTTCCTGGGGAAGGTTCCTGATGGCTCTATGGGGAAGCTGGGATGTAGAAGTAAGTCATCTGAGTTGCGAAAAGTGTTGATCTTATTACTACTTGAGGATCCCATAGACAATGAGTTGGAGGACTCATTGCTGGTAGTGACGTGTGGATGACTATGATGGTAGGTAGGTTCAAAGGTAAAGCTATTGTCAGATTTCGGTATTGAAAGAGGCAACGTTCCCGTGTTCGTTCCCGGTAGCGCTGTTCCAACTACATTATGATGATGTCCAGAATAGCGGTATCTATTCGTGTATCTATCCAACGTACTGGTTACAGTAACTGGAGAGGGGCCTGAGTGACTTAATACTAAAATATACAACTTATGAGTTTCAATTATCGCACCTTTTCTTTTTATTACGTGAATATATATCTCGTGCAATTCTCTTACCACTTGAGCTGGGATTACTTCCCACAGGTACATTTGGTATTGCTAAAGACGGTGGGGTCACAACCTTGTCCAAATGGTCGCTTTCACTGCTGTTATTTTGATTTTTGACCATTCTCTTTACATAGTATTCCAAAATTTCCATGTTTCCGGATCGGACCGAAAAATCTATACTAGAACCATCGGACATGGTTAAAGTTGGAACAACGCTGTTCCTTTCTGGGGCACTGTAAGAAATCACAAGTTTCCGGATTTATACTGCATTCTTTCTATACATATGTACTTTCTCGTTTTATTTCATTTTTAATTTCTTTTTGTAAATTTCCAGCTGCGTACACTCACCCTTTTCCAAGTTTATTGGAACTCGGTGTCGGGTCAAACACCCCGAAAGAGTATCGGTGATGTGGAACTTGAGCTCCCGAGGTTGGAAGCGGGAGTCCATGGTTATCCAAAGCCAATCCACCACCAGTTCCAGCAAATGGAGTAATGCCGGGTCTGCCTGGGGCAGCTAGAGTTTTACTGTTAATACTGATTCCTGCGGATCCTCCTCCACCAACCAATGACTGTCCACCAGCACCACTCATGGCAATAGCTCCTACACTTTTTGCAGGATGAGGTACATTCAAGTCCCAGATCATGTTGGAAATGGGGACTCTCTCTTTTCCGCCATTAGGCCGTCGAACACACATGCTGCTAGCAGTGGCCAACGTAATACCAGTGCTATTATGGGGAGTATATTGTCCGTAAAATGACATTTCCCTTCCGTGATGACCACCACCCGCCGAAGAGTTTGAGCTGGGTCCACTGATTGTGTTTGTCCCCGTTCCGGAAATGTTTCCTTGTTCAGTGCCATCTCCTTGAGGAAATGTATATGAGCAAGATGTTCGTGGCAACATCATTCTCGGCCAAGTTCCATTTTTATTCAAATTATTATCGGTGGTAGAATTTCTCTGGACTGAGGACCGCTTCTTACGACTCTTTCTAGTGATGTGTGACGCATTTCCAGATGCTGAACTGCCGGCTCCACCTGATGCAATAGCAGAGTCTAATGTTGCCAGTGTAGCTTCTTCTGGAGAGGAATATTTCTTTCCTGGAAGACGAACACGAAATATGTCGCGAAGACCACCGCCACCCCCACCAGTCATTATCGACTTTCCTCCAGAGCCACCGGTGTCACCTCCTCGGGATCTTGGCATGACGGTGCTGGGTTCTGACTTGTCTGACTTGAGAGATGAGTTGGATGCGTGAAAGTTTTTCGACGAATTAGGTTGATTAGAAACACCAGAGGAGGCCATTGACTTGCCACTATTAGAGTTGGGGTTTGTGTTAGAGTTGATAGGACTGGATAAATGACCAGCGCTTCTGCTCAACGTTAGCACAACAGGATCAATGTCTTCCGACAAGGCTAACAGCGCGTCTTGAACATTGTCGATTTGGGTATCATTAATCTAGAGCATTAAAAATCAGTTTTGATGTGCTCCGTGAAACCATTTCATTGCTGATGTCTCCGGGATCAAGAAAAAAAAATCATACTTACAAAAAGGACTCGATCACCAACATTTAAATTTATTTCTTTAGCTGCCGGTGAACCAGGTACAATACTTGATATGTACACTCCGGGCTCAAAAACCAAACCATGATCCGCTCCTCGACTGTTGGGAAGCTAGATTAAAAATCAGGCAAATTTGTTACAAGCGTTTAACTATGGACTCCATACAAATTATTAATTAGAGTTAGTTGTTGTCTTACCTTGATACTATAATGTCCCGAATGCATATCAGAGTCAATGGCGGAATCCCTTGATTCCGAAAAACTAGAATTAGAAAGATACTGAAACCTCATTGAGCGATTCTCCTTTTCAATTTCTATTTTATCCCTTAATTCTTTGAGTTGTTTGGAAGCTAAATTCTTTTGCTTTCGTATATCTTCTGATTCACTGAGTGCCTCTGCGAGGTCTGATACCGCGCGATCCCTTTCCTTACGCAAACGATCGCAGAGAGTTCTCAGGCTTTCCCGTTCCCTTACTATTTTTTCTCTTTCATTAAAGGCCCAATCCCGTCGTCGTTTTGACACTTCACTCTCTTGTAGTGCTTCTATTTTATCAAAAATTAAAACACGTTTAGCCAGATTGTACACACTTCAATTGTTTCCCACCCATGGCGAATCATTGATAGCGTAAAGTTCAAAAAAAGACAAGCAAACGGATCTGAAGATGGTTAGCCAAGTCGATAGCTTACCAGGAATGAATCCGTTCCCGTGTGCAATATAGAAGGCAACGGAAAACGTGAAAAGTGAAAGTTTCACACACAATCCGACAATAAATTCGATATTGATGTTTAAAAATCCTCTTACCTTGAATTTTCTCAAGAAATTCTGCTGGAAGAACGCTTCATGATCTACTACTTTAGATCTTGTCAAACTCCCTGTATATTTATGAAACATCCGGATTTAAAACTTGCATTAACCACTTGTAGTATGGGCGCATAATTTAATCATCAAAATTACCTCCGTCCATGCTGGCGACCAATCAATGTCGTCGACCGTAATGCTCCACAAACGTACTGAACTAGTGTAAGGATTATTCACCCTTACGCAAGCATAATTATTTCAGGTACTTTTCAGTACATGACTGACAAAGTAAAGTTGATGATAGCTTGGAAACTTGTACACAAATGATTTTGTTCAGGAAATAAGAAACGAGACGTTCTTCACAAAAACACACTTCAACAGTTATACGGTTGTTTTATATAGTTAAGTAGCTGCTTTCACCAAACGACTAACGAAATCCAAGTATCCACAAACGAATCGGGCGCAACGGTGAAAATATTGGTGAAAACTAATTACTATGTACGTTGTAACAAAAAGCTGCGTTGTATAGTTGGATTTGTTATTGAAAGCTGTATTTCCTTTAACTCCAGATTACCTCCTGCAAGGAACAACAAACAAACCAAAAAAGGTAATGTAGTACTTATAGGTACGTAAAAACAATAAGTTTCCAAAAAACCTTGCTATAACTTATAAATAACCCATTTTTTAAAAATTAATCAACAAATCGATCAACCCCCTATGTACAACTGTACTTTTGCGTCCGAAATTGGACATAATATTATGAGTTTACTTCTCCAAATTGATATTTCAACTGCCTCGCTTTTTTACATTTTAAAAGATTCACAAAATCACAAATGAATTTTCATTTTCAAACCGAATTTCATAAAGCTATAATCATGCGATGTAAGTATGCCAAAAAATATCAACGAAACATACTTTCCACAAAGCAACTTTTTTGTGCTTAGTTTTATGACTTGTAATTTCAAGAAAATGGATTTTAAATTTAAATTTTAAATTCAAGTCGTATAGTTTAGGTTATGGAACGAATATTTAGTCATGGATGAATGAAAAATTGATTTACAATTGCAGTAATACCGCTGCTATATATAGTTTTCCTGTCGTTTCAAAAATTTCTCAAACTCGAGTTTTTTTTTAAATTGTGCTGCTTAGCTCTAGCATGAGCATCCTCCGTGCACGGTTAAGTAGTTAAACTAAATGCAACTAGTTGCGCACCGCATACCGCATATTACTATTGTAATGCCTTTAAAATACCATGTAATAAACTAGACATTTCACAAACTCACTATGAAATACATATTTCTACCTGTTTTTTTTGCAAAAATGTATTATTATTATGCATGCATTGTTGTCTGCCTGTATGCTTCTCCAACTTTCAACATGATTGTTGTTTCGTCTCTGTGTGCAGGAAAGCCATTATGGGAAATTATTTCTACTGTCAGCAATAACGATGATGGTGAGAAAAAATGTTGGCTTTTAACGAGTTCAATTCACTTTCAACATGTCAAATTTTCCCCTTTTCACTCTCTGTACTTGATTGCATACATTCTCAAGCTTCTTAACAACAAAATCCTGCACATCAGACGCAGACGCAAATTCACACAAGGTATCTTTTCAGTAGGAGCCTGCAGAACCATCCCACCATGTCATTATCATCATCATCATCACGTTAATCAAACGATTGGCTTCGTGGCTTCCGTTTTTGCAATTTGCAACATGGTACCACTCACCTTACCACTCACCAATAAAACTTATAAGCTGCTTAATGTTTACTTATTTATATATTATATTTATTCTGTATGTTTACAAATTTATGAATTTATTTTAGGCTTAATTGCTGACTGCATAATAACCTAACCATAAGAAAGTTTGGTTGTGTATTTATTTGTACGGTGGTGCACTGAGTGCACTCTTTTTCAGATTTTTTTCTGTTTGATGACAGTTTTATTTCCTTTAAAAGTACCTCACTGATAAATTGCAATGCTGCAAGAAAAATTAACTAAATCACACAGTCAAATGAAATCCCTTTCAGCAGAAATGCAAGGGTTGTTCTTTAGTGGGTTTATTGTTGGCTTTGCATTGCAATAATCCTACAAAGCCGACTATGGTGTTGAGAACTGTATGCATCTTTAAGAACATACTAACTGCACTTTAACTGCAAGTAGGAGGATGTCCTCCGTAAATACATACACAAGTAAGATTTTTTTTTCCTTGTAAGGAGACTAACAAACTAACTACACCAAGAACAAAAACATTTAAATAAACTACTGCGCACGTCGTCGTCACCGTCGTCGTTGCACTGTCATAAATTCATGCAAAAACACAAAGAAGTGCAACCAGAGCAGCAGCCCCATTATCAAATGTGACAACGCCAACAACTCACACAAACAGTGAAGAGAGTCTGTATAAGAAACGTAACTAAAGACATGCAGAGATGCAGTATCGTCCCAAAAAGGGGCGCAAATTTTTACACCAAACTAGGAGGTCAGTCACAGTCAGAACAACTGTAGATGATGGGTTAGAGGTTTACATCACCTCACATAAAATCTGAAATCTTCTTCGATATAGCCGTAAATTGGCGGACAAGGAAGAATTTGCAGCAGTGTGATTAAAATAAAGCCGTCTATCTTCTTCCTGACTTATTCATCCCAAGTGCGAATCATAATCTTATCGTCACCATATAATATTGCCTCGAGATTATTATTATTGAGGAGGAGCGAGAAGAAAGAAACTAACAAGTTTAGTTTCAAAAATCGTATACATATTTACAACAGGGGAGTATTTACCATTACCACTGGTTGGTACAGACACAAACAGAACTGGTGTATTAAAATGGTGTATTAAAAACCAGAACTTTGTATTTAGGTATTTTTTTTTGTACGTGGCCTGCTCTGTTGTACTTGCTTACCCAAGATACATTTTTCTTGTAATAATAATTTTTACTCCATTTTCGAGCAAAGCAAACAGAGACGCATCATGACATGATGATCTTTTTGTATGAGAAATATCCTTAATATAGGTATCCCTTTAGACTTACCATTCCATTATTTTATCAGCGGAGCAACAGGCAGAGAGTCAGTCAGAAACCAACAACCCGATCAAGTGATCTAAATCTTCATTTTCATATGAATATGATTATCGCCAACAAGAAAGATTACTGCACACATTATAACCTGAGTGCTTTTTGCACCACACAAACAACAAGACACTAAGACACTATAAATTTTGACTTGTCTCTACAAAAACCTGTACGAAAAAGAGTTAAACAACAACAACAACATGTATTTTCAGCAGTTTTGTGTGTGTGTGCGTGTACGTGTGTATTATGAACAATATAGACGGTGGTGGAGTTATAAAAATATTAATAGGCAACTATATGGCGATGGCACAACAGCAGAAAAACAAGACGGAGAGAAGGGTTTTAAAAAGTAAAGTGGTTCAATTCAATCAACTTTCAGTTTTTCTATGCCTTTCATGTTGATGATGATGATGTCGACGACGACGATGGGATATGATGATGAGATTGTTGTGTGTGTGGTGGATAGAGTGGTTGTTGTTGTGCTCACACAACACATTGCATTGAGCGATACCACCACCATGTACACAAGCAGAGACTCAACTCGTCACTCGTCAGAAAAGCAAGTGAAAAAGTATAAACATCAAAACAATAACGATATTGCCCTTCAAATTATTATGTCTTGTACATGCATGCATGTTTTATACATTTTCCGACATAAATAACTTGGTTTGTATGCTGCTGCTCCTCTGCTCGGATATACACAGGTTCACATGATGTTTTTTTTTGCAGCAAAGTACAACCATAATGTAGTCGAAACACTTTTATACTACTGAGGTAATATATATTGCATAAAATGTACAAAGTTTAGTTGGATTTGAGGATTGTACGCACATTGGTAAAAATGTATTTTACGGTGGTCTCGGGGTGATTTGGTGGAAGGATGGAGTGAGAAGAGCAAAAGAGGTGAGTTGACGACGATGATGATGATGATGACGGTGAGGAACGTTATTAGAGAAACACTATACGTACCATAACCACATTACGACGTCGTCGACCACGACAACACCGACTGGTATATCAAGAATAATGCATGGTAATGGTACAGGAGAGAGAGAGAGAGAGAAGTGTAAATGGGCAAGAAAATGGTCCTTTTACATTTTGTATCTCTAGTGGCCATAATGCAAAGATCCTTTAATAGTATCATCATCATATTATTCTCTACTACGTACGCTTGTTATATAGTTGGTCGGCAGGAGTGGAATACGATGTGATATTGCACATTTGCTGGTAGAGCAGAGAGAGAGAGAGAGAGAGAAATTACATATTACGTGGTGGTGGTGGTGCTGCTGTAGTGTTATCTTTTCTGACTTTGACAGAGACGTACGTTACTCCAAGGATGCACGTCTGCATTTTGAAGGTATGATCGTATGTGTCTGTGTTTACCTTAGTGGAAACTATATACAGACACCATGTTATGATATCATTTCCTAGTGTAAAGCCGCAACGTGTAGGCCCAAGTTGAAAGACAAACTGACTATGAGAGAGTGAGATCACAAGATGATCATCATCAGTTTCTTCTCCTATTCGTACTGTGTTTCTTTCACACTCAAAGTTTCTTGAATCTTTGAGAGAGAGGTGAGTGCTAGGGGGAAAGAGGACATAACAGCTATATAGTAGAAGAAGATGGGAGAGAAAAGAATAAGGAAAAGGTGTAGGACTTGTTTCGTTTAAAGTGATAATCATTATCATCATCGTCATCGTCAAGATTTTCCCTACGGGATTTATTCACAGTCTGATGATATCCATGTATATATATTCGTGCTCTCTTTTTTTGTAGCGATGAGGAAGGAGATGAGCATGATGACAATTTTGCTACTTGGCTTTTGTGTGTGAAAACACTTTTGGTGTAGAAAAAGGTTTGCAACTTTGCAAGACGGCTGATGATGATGATGCGGCTGCTGCTGTAGTTGGTTATACGGCTGTTGAATGTTATTATTATTATGTGGGTTTTGTGGGTGGATGAATCGTATACGTGGGAAAGAGAAAGAGAGAGAGAGAGAGATACGAGAAGAAAATGGTTATGGGGATTGAACCACTGAATTATACAGAGGATAAAATCGGGAGATGTGGCTGGCTTATGTGTGGAGGGCAGTTTCTTAATTTTCTCATTGCTGTTCTTTACAGTAAATAGAAAACGGGGAGTAATAAACACTTATGATATATGCTGTTCACATGAACGTATGTATTCACAAGGGAAATCGAGAGAACGGGTAAATGCAAAAACGTTATGCCAGTTTTTGTTTAAAAAACGGGAAGTCTCGAGTGTGGAGAAGTGAAAAAAATAATTATATAAATCAGCAAGCATGCTGACTTTTTATGCTTCTGTTCAAAATTTTCTTATTCAAATCGTTTTTAAAAGGAAAAATCTGCTGGTGTGGTAAGTAAAACTACCACGGCAAACTGTGTAACAACATTGCATGCATGCAAGCATTTTATGCGACTTTTCTTTTAACAAAATCCGCTTTGGGGAGAATTGAGACGTGAGATAAAAACGGGTCTTTAGTATTTGCTGCAGTTTTCACGCCAAATGCATGCAAGTAAAGAGAATACAGGGAAAAACATGATGACAATATCACGAGACATGGAACATGATGTCATATACATAAATAAACAGCAGCGTAACACTCTCCATTTGAATATAATATTTTTGTGGGAGTTGTGTTCGTACTAGACTTGAGCTGTTGTTGAGCATTTAAAACAAAATTGCAGTTTTATTATCAACTGGGTATTGGGTATCATGCGCTTAATTAAAGATATAGTTTGTACAGTAATTAAAAATGAGTAAATAAAGTGAACATTTACTTCAACTGTTCTCAGTCTATGTCCAAAAAAACGGTTGTTTTTGGTGAGGCGGCTTAATAAATGGAATAGAAAATAATAAGCCTTGTCGAGTCCTGTAATAATGAATGGTTTCCTTCATTTGTGCGCAGGTAGTATTTGAAAACGCCTATTTGCAAACAGGCGAAACGAAAGCGTTTAAATTTAAAAATATTGACTAATTCACTCCTTTATTTGGTGGAGATCAACCCCTGGAGGCAATGATGGTGCATGCGCAGTATTTGGCACACTGGAACTAAAGTTTCTCGTAGACCGCCTCCCATTATTTCCATTGATCGTGGGAACGCCTGCACCACCTCCGCCACCAAATTGAACATCATTATATGTGCTTGTACTATTGTAGGAATTGTTGAAAGAATACTCAGCCGAGATGTACTGTGGAGGTGGACGAGTACATTGATTTCGATAAGATGATGTCGATGCTAAATCGGAGGGGGCTTTCATATGGCGAAAATAATTGTCATAGTGGTATGAATGATGAAGAAATTGGTGCTGGTTGTGACCATTGTGAAGATGCTTGCTTGCTGCCTGATATACTGCCTGGAAATTTAGCCAATGATATTGTGGAAGACATCAAGGGGATGTCTGCGTCAGCAGACTCGGGGTCCAGCATGTCGTCGTCTTTAATTCCCAGAAATGCAACGATTAGGTAAAGAGTGCCGTTCATAAACGTCAGCGTCTGCGTAACGTTACATCAAAAAAATTACATTTGTTGTAATAATGGATTTACACCAAATGTCCAAATGACCATAATTTTTCTACTTTAAGACATAACTTGAAAACTTACCTTTGCAACGCCCACACTGTACAGATGTGGACAATCATGCTCACAAGAAACAGCTTTGTATTCTGACCATCCTATTAACTCAATTCCAGCAACGATAAGAGCCGTTCCTGCTAGTACATGATAGAGAAAGCTCTGCAAAAATATGAGAATAATGCGTAGTTTATTAACCAGTCTTCACTTGGCAAGATTACATGTAATCATAGCTTTGAGGGGTAATTTATGTTCATACCACAAATTTGTTGATTTTTGACTGAGTAACGGCAGGGCCTGTGAGAAGATAAAAAACAATGTAAAATAGGGATAGAAGTAAACAACTCGTCACTGTTCCAATAAAAACGGCGAGAGTCCAGATGGATACATATGAGGCACACACGAGTATGAGGCTGATTGCGCCAAGGACCTTACACGTAAAAATATAGATAAATTAGTTTCTCCATTTGTAGTTAAAGCAATCGGCGTGGGTTTATGTTTGTAATTCTACTGAATGGTGTGGAAAGGGTTTCCACATATATACTTACTACATTGAGTAGTTTCACTACTCCCATCGGAGTCCGCAAGTAACGGAAATTGAAATAGAAACTGCTGTGCATTTAGTCTCTTAGCTTTAGACGGGTTCCAGCACAAAAACTATTTTCCCAAGAAAAACGTTAAAAATAAAATATCTTATTTCACTGTTGTAGTTTCTCGCTCAAAAGCTTCAGTTTCAATGAAATCAGTGCTGATTCTTGCAAAATAGCCATACAAAATTTTACATACAGGTTTAACTATTTATCTGTGCAACTTAACCAAGAAAAATGGTTTATTTAACGAAAACCAAAGTTTTTGATGAAAAGTTCAGTGCTGTTAATCATTGTCACGTATTCTGTAGATAACTGAGTGAGATCTATTAAGCTGCTTGTAGTTAAGCATACAGCAAACTGTATGCCATGTAGTTTGGGTTTAAGTTTGGATTGATAAGGTTCACTGTTGAAAGTAAAATTACATTTGCCGTAAATTTCCTTTCTGGAATAAGCTGTATGAAATGAACGTGGTGGGTATCTTATGAGAGATAACGATAAAAGTGTATACCAACCAGTATAGGTACATTGAAACAGAAATGATTTTGTCACCCAAAATTCATATTGTAAATACGACATAATATGCAGTGCAAGAACGGACAAGAATAGTAAGTTGGTATTCCTGCAAACCCGCAATACTGTGGCCTGTCATGTTACCATTTCAATCGGCCAACTGGAACTATATTAATTTATTAATATAAAGAAATGGTAGCATTAATATAAATGATAATGTAGCAGAAAATAAAATGGTGTGAATGCATGTTGTTGGTAGTATTCATTACGTATGAATTAAGGCGCAAACTGTTGACTGTTTACAGACAGGATAGTTTGTAAGCTAATATATAGAAAACCCGATTGGATATATGTTGCATGCCTTTATAATCCTGATAAAACTCTCTGGTTGGGGTTAAATAAAATCAATCGTGAGAATGAATTGCATTTCGACATTTATGTTGACCCACAGCCCACAAATCTACGGCTCCTTACAATGAAGAAGGAAATCGTTTATTCAATATTATCATTATCTTACTGCTTGATTAGAGATAAAGATACTTGTCTCGTCTTTTTACTGTGTATATATTTTGTATTCAATGATGATCTATTGGTGACTCACAAAAGCGTCTTTGTATCCCATTTTAATCTCTTCTTCGCTTCATATAATGGCAAGTAAAGCACCAAGCTATTTTAGACAGTTAGTCGACGTTTACTTGAACGACAACGTCAACAAAGTAATGTGCAAGTCTGGTGTGTATCTTGGCTATGAATTGTGATTGTGACACAAAAGAGCATCATATCCGAATAAATAATATTCGGATAATTTTATATATTATTTAAATAATATTCACCTGGGGAGTCCATTTCCACATAATAATTACAAACGCGATTTGAGGCAATGGTCATGATCAATTAATATGAGTAATTGAAGATTTCGGATTTTTTGTATACATATGTCTGATGCATTTATTCAAGAAATGAAAGGAAACATTTAAAAGGAAAATCATAAGCAACGTTTTCAACTTTTGGAATAGAAACGTTGACCTTTTTATTTAAGATATTTTGTATGTTTTTTCTTGATAAATTTATCATTTTTTTCGTCAAGTAATAAATTTATATTATTTTTATATTTTCCTAAACCTGTATACTTAACATATATTTTAGTATTATAACATTTACGGTGATTTTGGTGTCTCTCTCTGTTTATCTCTATTTATATGTATAGGTATGTCAAGTATATTTAATTTGTTGTTGTGTGAATACTAAATTGACATACATTACCTTATATACTAACTATGTTTTATAAATCTTTTGCTGCAGGTGCATCTGTTCTTTAATTAAATACTTTACAACATTTCCGTTTACTCTTAAAGTTTGCTAGCTAGTAGATTTGTCTGTTCTCCGTGTTGGTGATTTTTTAAAATTACCTTTACAAATCAGAACATCCTAACAGATATACATATAAGATTTAGGATAGCTGATTTTCAAACGAACTTACTCAATGCAACAATATAATATAATAATAATTAACATTACATATAGCAATCTTCGGCAACATCTACCACAGTGATCCAACATTGTAACGTACATATACAATTAATAATTTTCCCTATCCTAGTTTGCTTGACAAAAAAAACATATATCGTTATACATACATCTATCTGTATGTATAACAGGTTAACAAGAGTTTACAAATAAATTTTTAATCTTTTCAGAAAATGTTTCCGAAAAAAAAACTTAAATGTACTCCGCGGTATGAAGCATTCACCACCAAAAGATATCCCCATATCGTTTTTGTTTGTCAGCAGCAATTTTCGTTATACGATTTTTATGTTTCATTCGAATGTGGCCAGAGTGAAAGTACAAGTTTGCAATGCCTGCAACTTTAAAAAGTAGTCAAATTGTACTGGCACAAAAATAAAAAAGTAAAAGCATCAGCGTAATGACTACCTTACAACAATACCAATAGAAATAATTATTATCGTATTATTACCGTAATCATCATAATTTTAGAGCAATGATTTTTAAATGGGAAAACAAACAACATCGATTTAAGACTTAAATTTTAAGCCCAGAAAAAAATACGCTCAAATTTGCTTGCGTTGCAGTACTATGAACATTTTATCAAGCACAGTATGGAGAAAGTTTAACAGTCTAGCGTGCGTACCAGCACATATATACGCATGATTCGAAGTGATTGGAATTTAGATTCTAACTTTAATGAAACAAAGGCAAATGTTTCAAACTAAAACCCATTGAAACTGGATTAAAATGAAATAATCGCCTGAGTAGATAAAATTTTTCGATAAAAAATAATTACTTATGTCATAAGTCTGCTAGGCTGTAAGTGTACGGGAAAACGATAGTCCCTTCTGAAAAAAACTGATAAAAGCAGCGTGCATGCATGCCATTAAAAGTAAACTACATTCATCCTTCTTCCCTGTCCTTCCTCAACTCTAGCACCGATGTAGCATGTGTTAAAAAATTGTACCAATGCCAAACAGACCGGTAAGCTTGCATATGGTACCCTTGAAAGTTTTACTTTTTTTTGCTGGTGGTCGCCAATACTGACAATTTAAATAAAATCTGCCTGCCACGGAAAGAAACGTTACGTGAGTGCATTATAATTTCGATTTTTCTGCATCGGTAAAACCCTTCATTTTTTCCCCTCCAAACAACAGTGTAAGTTCCTCGTTACTTATTTACAAGTTGTGTGTGTGTGTGTAGGTATATTGTCTACTCGATATCAATCATCAAAGGCAATGTGGTGTTCACTTTTTTTGTGGAAATGTTTCAGGAGGGTGCAATTTGTAAAAAGTATACTTTACAATAATTATTATTATGTTCTTCATCTAACAAAGATAAAAACAATCATGTCATCAAAAATCTCATTTACAATAATAATATTAGTTTTACATTTTGAAATCACAATTCACTTGTTAGATTGTAGTAGTACACTTTATCTTTTTCGTCTTAATCTTAACACGAGTACAATAGTAATAATAATGAAAAAACTCGTTTGATAGGAATATAAATATATATATATATATCATTCATTATATATTTTACGAGAATGTAACTTTTCTTACAACGAACATTTTTTTTAAAGAGGATCAACTTATTTAAGAATGGAAAGTTTACTCTAAAAAGAAAGTACAACCAATGAGGACACCGTTGTCTGAATTGTTGTAGTACATGATTATTAAATCTAACCTTAATAATAAGATATACGAAAAAAATCTGTGAATCTTGCATCCATTCGCTATTTAACCATTTTAAAATTGTTTAACATTCCACAAAACGCATTACGTACTAAAACGCACGGTGATCTACTAGTATACTTTCAACGTGCACCATGAATAAATAATATAGAGTAACGTTCTTACAGACGGAAATAATAATAATTATTACCAATATACTGTCAACTACTTGCAACATCAAAGATAAGATCATGCACAAAACTTTGTAGGCAACAACGGTATTGGTTTCAATACGTAATTGCTAGGAAGGATTCTTTAAGATTCGTTTCTGCCGGAAGTCATACACCTTCCTACAAAAGAAAACCACCTCAGGGGACACTTTCCCTTGTGTCATAGGTTTGGATGGGTCTGCTGAAAGTCCACTCCAAACTGCTTCCGCAATTTTGGCAGCCGTGTCTGTGTTTATCATTGCAGTTTCTGCAAAAGGGACCATACTAGCACCCGAAATGCCCTGTTCCAACTGTTTAAGACGTCTTCGGTACCTGTTGATCAAGTAATTGCATGGCTCACAGTACGGTTTATAATGGAGTAAAAGTGCAAACTTTCTGCACATGGAGAATAATAGTCATTTTATTATATTGTTTATTTCTCTTACCGACAATACTCATTAAACGTTAGAACGTAGCATCGGTCTTCTATTGTAGCTACAGAGTTTGTATCACGATGTTTGGATGCAAAAATTTCATCCATCATGTCGTCTTTTGTTCGACCAAGCTCAGTATGTTCCGGTCGGTAGTACCTGAAACCATAAATCCAAAAATGAACCATTTAGCAAGAGATAATGGCACCTAATAGTTGGAGAAAGTTAGCCTTTAAACATTACTGTAATCTCACCATAAAAGAGAAAACATCATTTCTCCATCAGTAGGATTTTCCCACAATGCAGCAATTTTTGCAATAAATGGTAAGTCGTTTTTCCTAGGTCCTGATTTCAACAAGACACAGTCTCGAGTTCTGATAACGTCACCGCCATCATGACGCATGGAAGGATAGCATCTACGCGTAACAGGTGTGTCGTCATTCTACACATAGTGGAAGAGCAAAAACCTTTGTGAATTTTAATACTTGTAGAAAATATAGAAAGGGGGTCCAAAATCAACTTTGTTTATCTTACCTTGACAAACACCTTTCCTTCGTACGGCTCACCCTCAAAAGTCCACCCATTCGACCATCGTGGTTGTCTTTTTGAGTTGAGGAGCAACTGTTGAGTCAGAGCCCCGTTAACAGAAGCAGGGCTTAAAGGTTTCATTCCTGCTCTTTTCTTCAACGCGTTTACAACCATACTTCCTGTTCTGGATATGGGCAAGGGACTAGCAGAGGGTCCTTTGCTTTCTTGCATGGCAAGCTGCTGTGACGTTATCGGCATTGGGTGCTGATTACCCATAATATGAGAACGTGCTAACTGAGCCATTTGATGAGCTGCCAACTCTCGAGGAATACCTGTTCCTCTCTCATTTCCCGTCGTGGTTAACTCAAGCGGAGATAAAGAAATATCTCCAAATCTTGCTATCGCTTCTGCACCAATAGGGATTGCCCTGTTTAGATTGGACGCAGCCGTTGCTACACTATTCCCTCCTATTCCAGATGCTGCTAGCGCCGGCAACAATGGTTTAGGAGAAGGGACACGGAGAATTAATCGTCTTCTGTATTGGTATAGATCGGCGGTGGCATTAATAAAAGCTTGAGTGTGTCTTGGTTTTTCCTTTTCTCTGTCTTTTCCTCCTGCCTTGGCCCCATTCTGTTGACCCCCAGCACCCATAATTCTCACCGAAGAACTACTACGACTAGCACAGACACTTCCGTCACTTTCACTTTTCCTATTACCGCTGGCAATACCCGAATTTGGATTGCACAGTAGACTACGCTTTCTCAACAGGCGGCTCCTGCTACGAGATCCCAAAGGTTGTTGTGAGTTGTGAAGCCCTTTCGGCTTCACACTTAGTCTTGTACGAATCTTTGACTTGGAGCCCGCTCCACCTCCTCTACCCGTGGGTTTCTCTGGTACGCCGTGTCTCCCTTTCAGTTTGTTCATTTTCTTTTTAGCCTCAGTGAAAGCGAATGCAGACAATGGTCTAGGGACATTTGGTACTTTATCTTTGACCTTTCTACTCAGTCCATTAGTCCTCTCGCTAACAATGTCGCCGTACGATATTTGTCTGCCAGCAGTCATACTGTAATCAAATGGTTCCACTACGAGTGCAGTCACCGCATTCATTGCATCATTGGAATTTATTAGCATTCCTCCCAGCTTTTGATCAAAGTCAGGGCCACGGACTCGGGCCGCCGTTGCAGTTTCGTGACCAAGAACAGAGAATTGGGGAAATTGCCTTGGCCTTCCACTATCTGTCGTTGCAATATGTTGGCGAAATTGCTGTGATTGCTGAAATGAAGAGTGTTGCTGTTGTTGTGTCACACCCATATTTCCTCCGGAGAAAATGGGTTTGCCTCCGTTTACATTATAAATGCCTGTTCTGGCGGAAGTGGAGGTGGACGCTAGTAAGACAGGAGATCCGTTTCCAAAGTTGTGAGTTCTGTTGTTCCCGTTTCTGCTGGCATGATGTTGCTCTAGCATTTTTAACTTTTTTTGTTGATGTTGCAGTTGAAGTCCATCAATGCACTCGTTTAATGACCGCTTGATTGCCTTAACCTTTTGATGACTTGAGTATGACATATTTATTGGAGATGGTTGATGTTGTTGTTGTCTGTTTACACCTTGGAAATCAGGCGACGCATTTCCGTACGATTTTTTGCTTAAATTCGTTGGTTGTAAATTATCTAAAGCGTCATTGCTACCAGCAGAAATACTTATTCCCGGCGGGAGCACCGGCATCGAGTAAGCCGAATACGAGCCGACCGCGGCGTTGTTCGAAGGACTCCGTATATTATTGCCTGTTTGGTATGTTGGCTGTGTAAAAGTTGTGTTAGGTACGGGCGCGTGATTTTTATGAGTTTTGGGTTTTTTCTGGTTTACCCTCAATAAACTATTACTATTTCCATTACTACTACTCCCATTGTTCCGGTGAAAGTTACTGTCATTGTGAGCCAGTGCCATTCTTTTGGATGTCTGCTGCTGAAGGTTAAGATGACTACTAGAACCAGGTGAAATTCCTATAACGCTAGTGGAAATTGCTGAAAAAGGTACTGGATGTTGTGTCTTGTTCGTCACCACACGTCCACCTGGCTTCAGCGGAGGCATGGCTTTCAATGCATTACCCTGGTTAACAGTCATGTTTCTTGGTGGTTTTTCAGGTAAAATGGTAGCAGTAGGGGTAATACCAGTGGGAGTACGGTTTATGGTTTGAATGTTTTCAATTTTGTCACTTCTCCCATGCATTTCTCCACTGTTTATTACTATCACATCTAAATCTGGATTTAATTTTCTCACCGTTTCCATTCGACTACTGGATGTTCTGTTGACGTTTCCCGCCTTGCTAGGATTTACAAGACTGCCACCAAACTTTCCTGGCTCCTTTACCAGGAGAGATTTGCTATTTTTGTTAATATCACTGAAACCACCAGCAATTCGACTGTTATTGCTGATATGCTTGGCAATTGTGGTACGTTGACCACTCCGTGGATCAATCACATGAACAATGTCTTTCACTTTGGGTTTGCTGGGCAAATGGTTGCACGAGTTATTTGTTTTGAGTAACCCGTCATGATTATTCATGCTAGATTTACTTGTTGTACTGGTCAGGGTGGTAGTCGTGCTCGAAGGCGCTGATGTCAACATTACAGAAACAGAAGAGTTAAGCATAAGTAAGGCTGGGTTGTTCATAATGGGATTTGAATTGGGTGGCATGATTGGTGTAATAGTGATGTCGTCAGGGAGGGAATACTGTTCTGTAAACGTCTTGGCACTCTCAAGTTGTTGTCGTGCTTGAGCATCTTGTGCAGTTAGATGATGATCACCCGTACTTGTTGAGGTTGGAATTATCTGGATGGCATTGGGTGGATCTGCCGCCACTGCCGGGGTAATACAAGCTGGGGGATGTTGAAATTGAGTCTCTCGTGGGTTACGACTTGGACGACTGGCAGTGACTGAAACTAAGGCTGGGCTAGTGGATGACTTGGGTTTGGGTTGTTTAGCACCCGCCTCCGGAGCCGGAAGTGAACCGCTGGAAAGAGAGGGCCGCTGCTGCAGCGGCGGCGGCCTGATGATGTTGTTGTTGATACAATTGCTGCTCGGCTGACAGGATTCCGTAGGGCATGGGCATGCTGGCTGGGACGACTGATTGGGACGAAAAGGCCCAGCATGTCCTGCAATTATCAAAGTTGCAAAAGCTACATGTGCTTAAGAGTCTTTTTTTGTAACCTTTTTAAGCCACCTCCCCGTATCTTTACTTCAAAGATTTCCAATAAATTCGTATAGTAAAGCAAGCAGAAAAAGCGAAATAAAACTGGTGAAATGATAAGGCTGAATGCAGACAGGTCAACACAGAGGAAGGGGTGAAAGAAAAGTATAACCAAAGACGTTCTTCAGAACATAAACACGGTAGAAAGTAAGTTGTAAAATGTAAAGACAGTCTAAATCTGTCTCACAATAAAATTTACAACGTATTAAAGGAGGGATAAGATAAACTACCGTCTAATTGAGAATAAAAAAAGGATTTTGTCAGGGAGAAAACTGACTAGACGGACAAACTGCGAAACTGAAGTGAGAGAAAGTGCAATGTTGAAAAATATATTTTTCCCGAAAAAGCAATCTGCAACTTACGTTAGGGCTGAAGAAGATACCGTTTTTATATCAATCAGGAAATGCAGCAGAGAAAAAGTAAAGCAGAAGCACAAAGTTTTAAAGATAAGAAACTGTATTCGCTACGAAAAAAACAAGGTAAATACTGACCAACCTGGTGCTGCTGAAGGATGAATGGAATGATGTTGAGGTGATGGCATATAATAGCTGGTTGGGAGGTGGGCAGCAGCAGCGGCAGCAGCCGCTGCTGCTGCAGCACTTGGAGGAGGTTGCTGAGATAATGGTCCCCCTTGCTGGTAATACACCGCTGCTGCTGCAGCCGCAGCGGCCGCCGCAGAGGTATGATGACTCGCTGAAGATAACGACAGTGGTCTGGGCTGATTTGGACCCACTGTTCCAATCCCCGGAGTGGGATTTGGGGTCAGGGGTGGGGTGTAAAAAGGTGTCATGAAGTATTGGGACGGTTGGGGAGTTGTCGGTGGACAGAGAAATGAATTCTGAAACGGGGACTGCGTTCTGCAAACAAGGAAAAATAATAATAATCGTGATGGATTTCCTTTTTATTACGGTGAAGTACAGTCATACACACACACACACACACACTTTTACCTACTATGATTTTGATCATAACAACTTAGGTTTAGCTTGTGCACACTGTATCCCATTCCAGGTTTTGAGTATAGAGTCTAGACGACAAATAATGAGTCAGCACAGAGTATTCTCCCTCTATTCACTTCTCAACCAAGCATAATATTCAGCAACATCTTTGCGTATATATTTTGGTTCCTTGAGTTAATGATATCCTACATTCAAGGTCGCACTACTCACTACTCGACACGACACAACAACTCACTGATCTCGTCTTTTTACTCTGTCAGAACGTTGTTCTAATTCCAATAATGTTGTCATCAAGTAAACATACCCAAGTTACAATATCACACACAAAGCATCAAAGCATGATGATATGATATGATGTATGTAGTTGGGTGTATATATTGCAGATAGGTAATCTACTTTCGTACACTATATAACAAAAAGCAGCATGCGTAGAGCTCGTGCTATTAAGCTTCCACTATTGCCCAATTTTCCAATAATGTGTGATATTATTTTTACTTTGCGTGTGTATTTATACTTCAAACATGTCGTTTATGGATAAAAGTAGTCGTATGAC
>JAHZNB010001800.1:0-21944 GCA_027744295.1 Callyntrura guangdongensis
TCAAAATTTTCTTTATAAACAAACAATGTATTTAGCTTTCAGCTGCAATATGCGGGTAAGTTTTCCATAAGTCGATTTGGCTGTTCAAAACTTCGAGGTTTCAAAGGGGAAACAAATTATAGGAAAATTAAATTACAAAGCCAGCTTTTAACAATGCAATTTAATTGTTGAGAGTGTCAGAAGTTATCAAATCGAAACATCACAAGCAACATCATATACTAAAATGTACAGTAATGCAACGACTATGTGCAGTGGCAGTGACCAGAGACAGTAATATTTCAGATTGTTGAATGAATGTATGAATGATGATGTAAAAATTATAACATTCCAAAATTTGGGATGTACACGAGGAGTTCATCTTATAGGCATCTGTTATCGTTTTTATTGTTCATGCAAAAGAGTATTATTATTGCGGCGAAATATTTGGTGTTTAGATTTCGAAATGTGAGGTCAGCCAATTTTTATAGTTAGGAAAGGAAATCCACAGTTGGATGATCTTTTTTACATGATTTTGGAAAAAAGACTGGAAATTAAAAGAAGGTTTCTGATAGTCGTAGTTCTGGCTCCAGGATAGGGAAATTATTCAGCGACACAAGATTTCTTGTCAGGGGCTGGGGCATAGGTGTGACCATCATTTTCTCCTGGGTATTTGTCCTTGCATAAGCATGTATTTGTAGTAGGGTTGCACAACATTTGGTTATTGGCTCCAACACATGCTGCATCGTCCTTCGCACGATCGTTTGAAGATTTGCAAGGATCGTTGTAATCAGCACTGCAGACGTAGATGGTAGCGACGAGGACAAGAAGAGCAAGTGTGAATTTCATTTTGAAAATTTCTGCTGACGCGGTCTGAAATAAAAATAAAATCAGCCTTTTAATTTGATGCAAAGATAGCAACAAACAAAATTTTCCAAAAAAATCGGAAAACTTACCAGGGATTTGCGTTAGACAAGTGTAAGTGGAGCTGATGACACCAGAAAGCAAACTGTGGTGACAAGTTGTTCATTCTTGAGTATTTATATGCGCTCGAAGACAGCACGGTTGTCCATCTGACAGACTAAACCTGGTCTTAGCCCAGAGATAGTTACCACCTTCCATGACCTCATAATAATTAACGTTAATAATGAGCAAAATAAACGACATTTTGTCAACTACGCAAGCATAACACCCTAACACAAACAGACATATAGGTAGTTGTTTAAAATAGTGCGTTAATTATAATAAGACAATGGGTCCGTGAAAATATCACATTCTACTGATAGAATCAGGAATTTCAGCTCATTTGATGTTATTTCTGTTTTTTAAAGTTCTGACCACACACAATTTACATAATTTTGAAGCTTTATACAATACACAATGTAACGTAATGATCACGGTTGTATATTTGCAGTCAAATAAACTAACGTCAAGCTAAAACGACTACTAGCTGTGAAGGTCATACCATAAGATTGGGTTAATTGTATAGATTATTTATGCGGTAGTACCAACTGCTACGCTTGATGATCACATACATGGCAAGATGAAATGTCAAACTCAAAAAGTCATCAGAACACTGATAACTTGGATGAAAATGAATATTCAACAAACGAAGAGAGTATATCATGCAAGCAAACATTGTTCTTTTTTCACAGATAAATAACAGCATTATTATTGCTAACTGCCGGTACAATGTCTTTGTGCAAATGAATCACGTAATCATTTTTCTCTTTTTTAATTAACAGGAGCTCCACAAGTGTTGAGACATGCTGTGGAGAGGGATGTAGCTGTGGAGCGAGGCAGCGATGCCATCCTTTCTGTTCTCTTCTGCTCAAATCCAGGCCCAACCAAGGCGATCTGGGAATGGGGATCTATAAAACTGGAGGCAGGCTATGATATGGGGAGAATTACTGCGGATAAAATTGTACAGGTCAGTATACAAAGTTTTTTTTTTCAAAAATAATTATTTCCTTTATTGCTTAAAATTCACCGTATACACAACCCATAAATTTTCAGTATATTTACAATTGGGAAGCAGGCTATAAAGGTATTAAATACTTTTCAAATTACCACAGCTTGGCAATCGTGACGCATTCAGCTCACATTTAAAAGCTGGTAATTGCCGGATAATGGGAATGGTCCTATTTACCATTGCATTAACTCTGCGAGTTCATGTGAATACCAATCGTTGGCGGATATATCTATATAAATACATACATACATTTCGGATAAAGCTAGTTTATATCCCCACTCAAGTCTGAGGTCATCGTCATCTCATTATCGACAGTTTTACTAGCCTAATTTTTAACGCTTTTAACGCCTAATTTTTTCTGACACTTCAAAAGGCAGAGGGCCACACACAGATCTACAGAAGTCAGTAAATTTCATTCCATAACAAATAAAGTAAAACTTGCAAATGCACGTATTTCGGCAACCCTTTGTTGCTGGGCTCAGGGCAGACCATATAACGTATCTGCTCATCAACACCTCCGGAATAATATTTTCATCTACCGCCTGGGAATATCTACCGTCTCCAATAAAAGACGGAGTTTCTTCTTTAATATCGGCAAATACGTAGATTAATGGTGTTATTTTCATGCTTATTGTTCTCATAAAAAGTCTCCATTTAGACAGTTTTAACTGCCTGCAACAGGAAATAAACATGCAAACAAGTGCATAAAAAATTCATTTTGTTCCTCCGCTTCTTCTATTATTCCCTGCAGGATGAACGTTATGCATTGTTAGTTATTCAAACGAGCTGTGCCTGGATTCTGGAAACTAGGTATGTATGGCCACACAAATACAACTTATAAACACACACACGCAAACAGCCATGGTCATGAGAAGAATGACATCGTCATACCGTATGCGTATTAACGAATACACTATGCGCGATTATGCATGCATGCAGTTTCATTGCTATATTCTCTTCTCAATCTTCATCACAAATGGCAGCAATGTCTTCCTTGAAGTGAGACAGAATGGAATAGAGAAACCACGCTCTTGAAAAATTCTCTGAATTCGTTGATAGTCGATTGCTGATGGAATGTAGCCTGTAACAGCAAAACGACAATGTCCCCGTCTATCGTCGAGTTCAAATGAAAAATATATTCTGGCTTGAATGAAGCACTTTATGAGCAATCCATATTCATCCCATTTTTCTGCTTACAACAGCCACCGCTTCGGCGAGGAGTCAAGAGATAACAATCCACCAACCGTTTTCTTCTGTTATTGAAATAAGATCATTCCAAAAAACACCCGTTACATTCCACGTTTTTGGTTAAGAATGAGAAAAGAAAGGGAGAAGTTGGAACGAGATCGTATAACCTGTGGCAATGACGTATTTTGAATATGGAAACAAGTTGGGGCAAAAGTGTAGGAAAGTACACATGGTATATGCCATTCGTGCCAATGGGTACATCGTCACGCAAAAGGCCCTTGAGCATCGTTGTAAGTAAGTACGACATTCGAATTCAGTCCACTTGTCTCAAGTTCCTCATCGGCAGTTGGGATGTTTGAGATCATCACTGAATTCATCATTCGTGTGCTGTATTTTACTTATAACTTGTTAAAGACAATTTCCGTTCAGGACAGTTTACCATTTTGCTTCGGGTTTAGTGTTTTTTTCAACTTTTTTCTCTCTACTTAGCACGTATCCTTGAAAATATTTGTTTCTGGAAAACACTGAAGTTTTGAAGTTTAAAAAAGGGAGTAATCCCGTGATTATTCAAAAAATATGCGTATATTCGCAACTTGCAATCGATGCACTTCTGAATACATAAGTAATTCGTACTTTAAAATAAAATGTACGGGAAAAAGAAATAGCTTTGATAACTTACTTGACATTGATAACAATTATTTGAAACGAAAATTTTCATTTTTAAGTACAAATTTAAAGTGTACTCGGTCAATCAACTTTGGTGCATTCAGAAACTTACAGAATTTAGTACATTATTTCAAGAAACAACTATTGGAGCAGTAGGCCATGATATTATTACTTTTTTATTGGAACCAACATGCATGATATCAAATGCAAACAAACGCCCATTGAAAAAGCATGTTCAAGAAAACGGTGGGTTTTCTTCGGGCTTGGTAGCATATTATTATTCCGCTCCATTTACCGCAAGCCCCAATAAAGAACAAAGCATCCATATCTACAATTTCGTTGCCCCGAGAAAATGCTTCCGATCCGAGGATGGATTACCTAATTCTATCCTATTTTTTACCTTTTCGATGTTTTTACAATAAGCTTTAGATATCAGGACAAACCCAAAAAAGTAAGGGCTTCGCTTTTTTCATCGAAAATATTATAAAAAACAGGGAATGATCAATTCATGAATGAGTATGAAAGGGAAACCTACATTTCCAGACAAAAAGTTCTCCAACTTTTTGTTGTCTCTTGGAAAAGCTAGCTCGGTTTTTGTGCTTTCACAAGGGTTTGCTTGTACAATGAACAGAAGCAATAACTCTTACCAAGAGACTGTGTGTTATCTGGCTGAGTACCATTGCATTACAATTCCCAGCACACTACATCATTGCCTCTCGGTATTATCTTTCTTGTAGTTTTATTAGTGGCTAAGTGAAATATTCATTTCTTTCACCGATGATCCCCTCCCTTCCAGTGACAAATTATAAGAATTTATACGCGTATTTATCCAATTTATGGTTTAGCAGTGCTGACCCTTACTTTCACACAGTCATTCATCCAAGCACAAACGCATGGTTTAAGTGTGTAAATACATACGTATTATACTCCTATACGTATTGTTCCTACATGATAAGGTATAAAAGTTAAGAATGAAAAAGAAAATGGGGATAACCTTTTGGTGTTTTGTTTGCTTTTTCGTCGTCTTCGTTTTTTCCCTTCAAGCACTATATTGCTTATTTCCCTTTCGTCTTCGCCTATTGTGCTTAAGGTGGTCATTTTCCAGGAATCAAAATCATCATTGCTACCACTACTCTCGTACATTCATTGAATCTTTTCGGAATGAAAGATATATTATGCATTGTGCGTACACTTGTACCAATATTATACGTTTCGAAGAGAACGATGAAGAGATGAGCTCTTTCTTTTCAGGATAATATTTTCACAGGAAATGATGGCTGGATTCGTTATCGTTTTCCCTTTTCTTTCCCTTGTTTGCTGGCCATTCTCTCCCCCAAAAAATAACAAAGAGGGAAAAGGCTAAAAAAAAGTAAATGAGATGATGATGACCAAACGAAGAGGAAACATTGTTCTTTCCACTTTCTTATTTCCTTTTCCTGTGAACACGTTATTGTTATAAGTATTTGTATTTGCAGAGATGAAGCCACGCATTATGATTGCACCCCACACATAATATTAGATTGCATTGAATTGTGATTGCATCTTCATGACTTTTTTGGTATTCCACCAATGTAGACATCAAAGATTGTTTTTGCTATTAAATACGAACTAAAGTTGCACCGCATCCCTTTGGACGTCTTGTCTTGTTTCTCATGGATAGCCACAGTGCATACTGTGTGTAAACCGGATTTACTTGACTTGTGTACAAACACTGCACATTTGCTATGATTTTATATTTTATTTATTCTTTTCAACAAAAATGCATTTTTTTGTTTGTTTTTTCTTTTCCTCTCGATATCTGCCGTTATGACATTATAGACTCATCGAAATGATTGCTACGAAGCGAAACTGAAGATAGCCCGCACAGATTCCGCAGATTCCCGGCATTACTACCTGAACGTGGAAAACAACAAAGGTTCTGATAAGTACTCGGTTATACTGCAAGTCAGAGGTGAGCTTGACATATTCAAGATATTTCTCAAACTTTTTTCAACCATTACTTGGCTGAACAGCCACCTACATAAACTGTTTGCAGGATTTGATTTTATTTTTGCAGACCCAGTGAGTATGGCTACCATTATTGGGGTGATCATCGGCTGCTTAATTTTACTAGTCATCGTCGTCCTTATAATTCTTTACGCCTTCAAAGCTGAGAAGTGGTGCTTTTCTCGTAAGTTTCTGTGTCTCTCTCTGTTCTATCATCTCACAACAAAATCTTTAGACAACTAACAAATATTAATCAAATCCAAACAATAGTATCAACCTCTCTCATCAAAATTTCATTTCATTTTTCAAGCTCTGTAAATATACTCTGTAAATATATACATATACTGGTATATATGTACGTATAATATCAAACACACGTTTCCGCCAAAAGTAACATAACTTTTGTAATATTAACTACCAACTCGACTACCAACACCAACCAACCAATAGTACTTAAACGAACATTTGCTACGGTATAAAAAATCTCTCACAACATTTACCTTTACGTATTATGCATAATACCTTAACGTATCTACTTTCTAAATATATACACAATCAAAAAACTTCTACCTTTTTCCTAAGAAACTCTCGCAAAACTAATCAAAATCAACTCTACTACCTTCAATAACTCGCCTTGATTTTCCTCGTAATACTTCCTTCCAAATACTTCATGGTACAGTAAACTTGGCACAGAAACTTTTTGATCAATCAATTTACGTCCAAACACTGTATTATCATTCTTATCATATTACAAGCAAGTAGGTGCTGTGCTGTTGACTTTTCTCCTTAGAGTCTACATTTTTTCCAACTTTTTTTAACATGGCGAATATGTAGGCCATAAATGTTTAAATGTAGTGCTGAAATCCAAAATGCTTTTTACCAACAAAAACTTGTCTGTTATTCACTTTTCTTTGTGTGTGTGTGACTGATTCGTCATTCTAATATTGTGTGTGATTAACTTTTAGTATGTTACCAACCCCGAAAGCGACAAGGAATCTCAATTTTTCATTTCTTCCTGGTGAAAGTTTAGCAACAATAACATGAAATTATTAAAGTTTTACGTGATTTACACACACTCGAAAAGTTTAGGAAATATCACTTTGAATCAGCATCTGGCCCAATTTTTCCCAGTGAATTCAGACAGTTTGTTTTAGGAAAGTATTTGACGTGGTAGCAGCAGTCAAAAGATATGAACACAGAAGTGGAAAATGGTATTTTTCATCAGAAAGTAAACTCAGTAGTTTGAATGGGTGAGGTGGAACATTGACTGATGTTGTACAACATGATATTATGTCACACGATACCATTCTTTTTATCAGGAGCACAGAGGCGACAAGCACGCACGCCATTTCCACTTACAGCTCAAATGCATTAGTAGGAGAATGAGATAGAGAGGACAAAATTTGAGACAATCAAGTTTATACAGTGAAATGTGAGTAATCCGTGGAAATTAAGTTTAAACTAACAGGCTTCTTTTGAGCAATTAGTAAAGGGGGCGAACAGAAAGAGAAAAATAGATCCACAATTCTAGAAATAAAAGGCAGAGAAACAGAAACTTTTTTTGAATCCACTCTCACTGCCTAATATTCCTATAGTCTACCATTTTCCACAGCCCTTTGCCAACCTTATTTCTATTAGGATAATAAAAGTGAAAGTGGCTAAATCCCGGTGAAATGTTGCAGCAAAAGTCATCAAAAATCTATTTTTGTGTCTAATTTCCTTTTTTTCCTTTACGAAAAGAATAATATTTTTACGGAAACTACTGGTTCTATGGAATATAATTTGTAACGGTAAACTACCATACACAAAGAAGAATTGATGATTTTCTAAATATCTATCTACTTTTATATCATAATACTGGCAGTGTTACTACAACCCTGTTTACTGTAGATGTTTAACTTTTTACGCCTCGGTATATAGCATATACCTATGCACACACAGACGTGCACACACTTATAACCTTACACTTTCTTTTTCTTCCTTTCCTTTCTTTTCAAGAAGCTTTTTATTGGAAAACTTTAGGTCATTATCTTTGCCATCACACATTTTCTTACCGTCTTAAAATCTACTTAAAGAGTAGTAGATTACCTTCTCACTACATCCATTATACCACTTCACTCTTCTACTGCCGCTCATTGCTACACCGCTTTTTTTTTATTCCACATTCCCATGTCCTACGTTTTTGTATACAGTGTACAGATGGAGAGTTGTCAGATTGGTAGATTCCTTATTTACCCTGGAAAAAAGGTTCTTGGAAGCAAAACGGGAAAAAATCTACCAGCACTTTTCTTTTTCCTTCCGTCCCTTCACACAGCTTAGTCAAGCCACAGAAAAAAACCAGCCAGCCTTTCGATTTGTCAGATGCCCGGTAGTATCATATTGTCCAAATGAAAGTGGCAAAAAGACGAAGAGCCTTACCTTACCTATACACCCCAACAACATACAATCTCTCAGACTGATACTATTGTACCAAAATTTCATTTATACGCACACTCCTATTACGATCATCTTTTACAACTTACGGGTTCTGGTGAAAATTTATTTTTATCATATTTTTGCAATTGCGATAATTTAATGACCTAATTCCTGCACACTACTATATACTTTCATGGTCAACTATCGTCGCCGCGCGCGTTCGGTTCTACAGGCAGATGGTAAAATACTTTTAGCCTTTAAGTCTACTGCGCTCTTGGTTTGGATTTTCCTTTTACTCGACCTTTTTTGTGAAACTGCCAAAAAGCTGGGAATTTGTGGAAAGTATATACAAATAGATTTTTACGTTTACGGTCGACTTTATGAAATGTAGTTATGTACATGAAAAATCGTCTACCCACCAAAAAACTAAGAAGCTCTACTAGCAATATTTTTTAACTTATCATTGTTCCCTGCTGCAGCAGCACTACTTCAACAAATCGTAACTTTTTGGCTCACCACAAACAATCACAGAGAAATGACAATGACAATTATTGATTGTAATTGTCGACTTGTCGGAGACTTGCTCGAACGACGATGCCTTGCCCTAATATAATTGATATTAATGTGAAACACAAGAGTTTCTAATATTTCTTTCCAATCTAATCTCCACTATAGTATTTTAAATAATATGCATTAAATACGTATGTACGTATGTGTCACACACACACCATATCACCATTTCTGCAACGATAAGAGGAGTTACGTTGCAGCAGCACTGCTTATTGTCTTTTTGTACCACGCACGTAAGACGGTTGACGGTAACCGGAATTGATAAAAAAACGGTCAACCTTATATATCTTACATCCAGTATCACCAAAAAAATATTTTTTATTTTTTCTAAGAGCCACGTTTATTAGTTTATATCTATTGCCCTTTAACACACAGTGACTTTTCTACTATATGACTATTACTTTTTTATTTGTTGCTATTACTTATGGTATGGTCTCGTCCAGTCTTGTGGTTGTGTCTCTACCTCTCTAATCATAAATATTAATACTATATAATATATTTTGTATAACAGTATCTAAGAAATCAGAAAGAGAATAATATGTACCTAATTATATATCACTTTATTACTTCTACTATAATTGTCAATCTTCTTATTCTTATTGTTTTCTTGTCTTGTCTCCTCCGTCTCTCTGGTCTGGTATGTATATTACTATACAACATGTGATGTGTTTTGTCTTTTTTGTGTCTTTTCTTGCAGCCTGGTTCGATCCGTTTCATCTTGAAATGGGTGCATACAATATAAACAAACTTAAACTTAAATCTTTTCTCTTTTTATATTACGTACTGTACTTGCTGCCACTTGCAGTTTTATATTTTTTCCTATTGAAATGCATTTTAGAGTTGAACTTTGAAATAAATTTAGTATAGTTGCACTCAAATCAAAATTTTGTATTTAGATAGAAAGAATATGCATATACTTCACAGATACGAATTTCAATATCAATCAGTTAATTTCGCACATTTTAGGTATACCAAACGCACAAAGTAACTTTGTAAACATAATATGTATGTTGCACCTGTATTCATTGAAGACAGGAAGTTTTTCGTTAAAACGGTATACACAACACCGCTTTTTAGTTGCTGACAACTGACGATAACTTGAATTTGAAATACAGCTTTGTTTAAGGAAATATTTTTATATTTTTGGAGTATGACATCAACATATTATGGAAGTAAATTTAAAAGTAGGGTTGAAGGCTTACTGTATATATAACTCTTGGGGCTTTTGTTTTCAGATGCGCGTTGCCATTTTCCATTAAATATTTATGACTGCGACAAAAAATGGTATGTTTTTACCTGGTTTCATAACAGAAACCTAACTACAATCTACAAAACATGAAATGAAGGAATAATGTAGTTGTGCTGACAGAAGTTTCGTACCCCATAGATTTGAGAAGTACATTTTTTATGACAGGTCTTTTAAATTTATAGAATACTTAAATTTTGAACATTATTATTAGCTAACAAGTTCTTTAAATTTTCTATACGAACAACTAGAAAATTATTTTATGACTTGGTCTCGCCTAGTTCCTGCTTTGAAAAACATTAAATATTTAAAGTATGCTGTATGTTTGTAAGACTGTCTGGAGAGTGTAGACAATCGACAGTCACCTCGGCGTAACGAAAGACAGACGTTTGTGAACGTAAATTATTTTTGCATAGAATATGCCTTAGTTTTTCCGTTTCTACTAGAATCTAGTATTGCTAGTTGCAAGTAATATTTTGGGTGGAGTTTGTATGTCACCACAAATCACCAGTAATTTTTTAACATCACAACTTAATCCCGTAGGTTATATTATCACCAGACGACTTCGGGGAAAAGGAACTATACGAAAATATATACATGGAAAATGCTTTATAAAAGGTGGTAAACAAAGCCATTGCAGGAAACGACTCGTTGTCAAATGGAGATTATAGCAGTTAGCATTTTAGCAAGTAAGAAATATGAGCAAAGAGGTTATGTGCACGCTCTCTTGTGATCAGTGGTGAAATTGAGATCACCACAAATGTAACCAGCAAGTAAGTAACACAAGTACAAACATCTAGATTTCTCACTGTGGGATTTTGTTGGGTTGATATTCCCTTTTGTAACAACAAGTATGCCTATGCACAAACTTACGAGGATGTTTTCTAGGGATGATGTATGCGTTACGAAAAATTGCTGACAATGAATTTTGTACAGTTCATTTGTAAGGTACACAAGAAGTTTGAGTTTTCCAAAAGTAGCAAAGTTATTAATATTTGCAACCGGAAAATTGTGACAGTGCCCAAAACGGATACGTCAAAAAATGCTTCAAACGCTTGTTTTGCACAAAGCATTTTTTATTTCTCAATGCTTTCTGCTTTACTACTCACTGTGATGTGTACCACTGTATATACATAATACTAATAAATTGTTATTTTTGTATGTTTGTATTTATTTATATGAGTTTCAATGTTGCACGGTAAAATGTTAAATGTGTGCTTCTATCTCCTATCTTCTGTAATCTTGTGACAATAATAATAAGTTTTGATGTGTGTTTCAACTGTAAGTAAAAAGTTAAATGTGTGCTTCTATCTCCTATCTTCTGTAATCTTGTGACAATAATAATAAGTTTTGATGTGTGTTTCAACTGTAAGTATAATATTTCCTTCAGTAAATATTATGAATTATTGAGTACTAACATTCCTTGTTCTCAAACATGTTTTACGTATAACATATTAAACCATTTTTACTGTTGCTAACTAAATGTTAACTTTTCCATTTCTACGCTAATGAAATCACTAAAAGTGTGTATCTTTGTTTTGTTCTTTATTGCGTTGACTTTTACAGAAAGGGGCGACTTCAAACCTACAGACTTAGAAAGGTAAGCAATTATAATTATTGTAGTTTTCACATTTGCAGCGTCTAACACAAAAATTCAGTAGCGCCAAATAACGCTACGCTCTGTACACGTTCCCACCCAACAAATGATAATGATAGCAAAGGTGAAAGATATAAACGGTTTCATGAGAATTAAATACGATTAGTAAAAATACAAAATTTCTACTGACAAAATGAATTTTGAAAGATTTTTTGGTAGATTTAAAACAATTCGAAAATTTAACTTTTACAACGGGCAAAAAAAGTTTAAATCTGTAGTAACTCATCAGTCATCTCGTTTAAAATAACAAGACATTTCCTTTTCTGAACTGTCCCTGAACACTGAGCGATACGTTGTTCTCATGAAGCAGTTAAAGAAAGACAAAAATTAATTTGAAAATCCCTCACTGGAAATACTTTTTTTGCTTTTCCATGCATACTCTTTACATAAAATATTGTGGATTGTGATTGTGAAGTGAGATTGAAGTACCTTTGACGTATTTTCTGCTTGTATCCTCTTTCATAAACTATTTTGAGAAAATAGCTTTTCTTCTCAATAAGTATTTTTCCAGAAGAAAGTTACCTGTATAGTTTGACCTTTTAACGAGTTTTCATTAAGTATAATAATTCATAATACAATTTTTATCGCTTTAACAGTTTGATATTTTATAAGTATGTATTTTACTAATCACGCTCTGTATTTTTTGGTTTGTTTGTGTTTTTGGTCTGCTGGTCTTGTGCTCTTCTCACACGCGCACACACACTTCTTCTCTATCCGTAAAAATATTTTGGCCGGTACCTGCTGCTGTTGCTGTTTCTCCTACTCGATCCATCTCTGAATGGCGCTCTAATGCAATCTGATTTGTAATAATCACGATTGTTCTCATGTACGTATGCTGCAAACTTTCTCCGACATCAATATAAAAAACAGCGACAAAAGTGATATGGATGGAAGCATACGAGAAGAACAGCGCCTAGGTCATCATCCACACATACACCACCCGCATGTTCACAACAATGGCAAGACTACTGGTTTTGCCTCCATCCCCCAGACCGAACTTCATCTAGGTCACCATCACAATAAGGGGCGGAACATACGACCTCCAGACTCGGCCATCCCTACGGACTATCACATAATGAAGGTACTGGAAGCACATCCAATTTCACTTCCTTCACAACCACTTCATAATCTGTCCTTTCAATCACAGCAGCAACAAGCACATCAAAATCAGCAGCCATCGAATCCGCATCATCCGTTTCACCAGCAACAACTTCATCATCATAATTCCACGACTAGTAAAAGCAATAACGGTTCCGCTATTGCGGCTATCTCTCCTCATGGTGGTGGTGGCAATGGCTCCGCCACTGTCGATAACTTGGATGTTCATAAAACAGATCATCATCACCATCATCAGCATTATCCTCATCATCAGGGCCATACCACATCATCATCCTCTGTGTCTGTAGGAATATCATTAGGGGCAGGAACTTTAGAGAGTAGTTCTTGTAACAACGTCAATAAAGATGAAAAAGGGCGTAATGGTTGTAATAGCAGTAGCAGCAGTGGTCGTACTCGAACTCGATCCCAAACGCTTTCTCGACCCACTGGTAGCAGTAGTAGTACAATCAGTTCCAATAAGCACTCGTCAACAAAATCACCAAATAAAAGTAAATATAGCGGTAGTAATAATAAGGAGACGAGTAATGGTGGAGTTGCCCAGTACTATCATACGTATAACCCTCACAATCCCAACAAGTCTATTACGCAGCATGTCCCTATACCACACTGTACTGAAGGTATTGGTGGCTGGGCTTACGGTTCAATTTGTGATACAACACATTGTTGCAACAATTTTGCAATCTCATCGAGTACAGGAGCGGCTGCTGGTGGATCCGGAACCAGTTGTGGACTCAGTAACGGAAATAATGAGTCTCTAGGCGTGAGCCGGTGATGGTTGGGCTCCATGGGTCCACTTTCACCAGAAATGAGGGAATTTTCTCATCATCAGCGAATGGGCAACCCACAGCAACAGAGATTTAGTCATGTTGAACATGGACGAGGAGTTTTGATAGGAGTAGGGAAAAACAGTAGTAAAAAACCGCATCATATCCCTTTGGAACTATCTTCTGACCAATTAGCAATTGTAGGAAACAGTCATAATCATCATCATCCTCATCATCATCCGCTTCATCATTCCCAACATGATATTCCTCCAATGTTGAATGGCAGTGATGAGTGCAATAATAAACAACCACTTTTACTCAAACATAACAATAGTGGTAGCAATCATAATAGGAATAACGGTAGTAATAATGGAAAAATTAAAAAACGAAATGGCAGTGGAACGGGTAGCAGTAATAATGTTCCTACTGTCGTCGCATTACAAACGTTTTCCAATTCAGCCTCTCCTGGCAGAGATTCCCCACAAATTCCTATGCACTCAGAATCCGTATACTTCAAGAAAGAGCATCGTTGACGAGTTTTAGTTATCATGCGACCGTTAGGAATGATGAGGAAGTCATTATAAATCGAGTCCTTTAGAACGTGTTGAAGATTAGGGTAGAAGAAAAAGTAGTCCGTCGAGAGACGGTTAGTGTAATCATTACTTCCGTATTACTACTCCGTAAACTCGCATAAAATGTGCTATTATCATGTACGCAACGTCTTTCCCTATGTCGTGTCTCCACGTGAAATTCGATATATTTCTCTCACCGCGCGCACAGACACACTGAAGATCCAAACGAACCGTGTATGAAAATTCTCTGTCTTCTCTCCGATCTAGTAACGCTGAATCACTTTCATTCTCTCAGTCATTAGGTATCTAACGACTCTGTCTCTGATAATCTTGTTCTAATTGTGTTACTAAACATTTGTCTCTTTTTGTCGTTTTTTCTCTCCTTTTTAATATAGCTGCAGCTTGTTTCGTCATGCTGAAGCTGAACTTAAGAGAGACTGTAAGACTTTCAGCTAAAAGTACGAATATATACTATATACATAATTATTTATGTATTCAACTTTTTTCTCTGCTCCGCAAAATATATTATACTTTTTTTAGCAAAAAGAAAGTATAAAATATATTATTACTAGTACAGCAACTGGTATATATTTTTTTATTAATTGGCCTTAGTTTTTGTATTTCCTCATTTTCATATTTTGGAAATCAATTTTTTATCTGTAGAAAAATTTAGTTTTTTTCACCAAATAAACAATGGTACTACTACTACTACTATTACTACTTTTTGCTATTTTCCAAATGGGAATATAACGCTTTTGGAAAATATATTTTTAAACAAATATTTTGACAAGCACTAAAATGATTTTTGCATTTTTTTAAAAATACAAAAGCAGTATAACTATTTTATTAATACTAAAATTTCTGGAGTTGGCAGTATACCTAATACTACTCCTATAATTTTATATAAGTATATACTACTTTATAAACACGTACTTTTGAAAGTCTCACAGTAGCATAAAAAGTTGATTATGCGTTCGCTGCTACTCGCTCGTGTAATTAAATTTGTGTTTATGTTTATCTATGCTGAGTTATGAATAGATATTTTGTGGCTATTTCAAATCCATCTCAAGTTTCTGTTGCTATAAAGTGTTTATAATATTTACCGCCAAATGGTATGTAAGATGCATAAAACGTTCAATTGTGGTTAAATGAAACTGCTGTAATTTATTTTAATATTTTATTTGCATATTTTGACAGTGTGCTCAATGTTTTTCATTTATTTAGCATCTATATGTTCCACTCGTCATTCCCATCCCATTATTACTTCGACGATAAGATAAAAACATTTCCTATTTATATTATATGGCTTCACGCAATATTGAGTTAAAGTTAACGCATCCCCGCAGTGTTAAATTTAATTCCCTATTTAGAAACGAGAATAATAAATCCATCATTTAGTGCTCAATAGAAAGTTTTGAATTTTGACATAATTTTCTTTCATTAATAAAAGCAACTACCCCTCACGCATAAAAATGTAAATTTAATAGTTTTCTTAAAGTTTTAAAGATTTTGTGATAATTTGCTGTGATTAAGAACAACTTGTAATGAAAGCTCCCTTGTTATCCTCAATTCATTTATATTTGCTACCAATTTATATCGAACCAAGTTTTGCACCTTATTATTATTACACTAATCCGTAACAAGTTTCTGTAGATATTTTTATGTGTATTGTCTGTTTGACTGGAAATGGCGTTGTGCTAATTTTTGCTTTTTGTCTTAAATTTTACAGCAGCAACCCAGAAACGAGCGTAGCTTCCGAGGGCGAGCATACCCTGTGGATCCAACCTTAATGAAAAAAGACATCAACTATGCCGACTTACAACTTCCGAAAACAAGTAATAACGGGTCAATGAAGAAAAGCAACAGGGCACATCATCCATCGGCAATGCCACGAAATATTCCACCTAACGTCAGACCAACAGACTACGCAGAGATACAGTTTAAGCCTAGATCGAATGAACAGGCGGAAGTCTAACGGATATAAAATAAAATAAATTTTTAAACGAGGATATAGAGAATTAATTTTTATATGTGTGTATTTTCGAATTTCTGTCAATTTTTATCCTGTAAAAAAGTTAACGTTGGCCTGTGCGTCTATAGTTTACTGTACAAACGGTGGTGTAATGGAAGCTTCTGTGAAGCTTAAATGAAGCGGGTTTTTGTCAACCTGTGTCATGTAAAGTAATGTGTACATCTTCGACATTAAACAAGGTATTTTACACAAAGATAGTTTCCAGTTACCCTGTCAGGCGTTCGTGGTAGATGCATCAAAATACAACTTCGTATTTCTAAGAACCCTTTCAAAAATGGAAGTTGAATGTCTGTATGTATTTTTCCCAATCCAGTTCATGGAAAAGAAGGCTTGGATCTCATCTACAAATTAAGTAGATTATATAATAAGGTCTAGAATTACGGATACTAACTAGAATACGTTGCTTTGTGGTGTAAAAGACTTTTTAAAGCTCCTTTTCGAATGTAGAAATTTCACCATATGTCAGCAAAGAATGTAAAAAAACAAAAAGTAAAATCATCAAGTCAAAAAGGTAACTTAATATTACAATAATAAACTATACCGATGGCTGTATTCATATGCTAATAATAATGGCGTAATATTTCAAGGTTTTAAAAATGTTCTTCAAAGGGATATTAAAAGTATTTCAAAAAGATTTTGTACTTTTTATATATTTTTACTCAAAATATATACATGCGAAACTATCCACGATTTTAAACTGACAACTATTTGAATTCCCAAGAAGACAAAAATAGTGTTTGTTTGACATTTCAGTAAATGTTTTCAATATAATATATATTGCCCTTGTTTGAAAATCCGACTTAAGATTTCTTTTGCTGATGCCGTTTTCGTATTACGAAAGCTGCTATTTGTATTTGCCTTGTGCCAATGCTGCTTCACCAGGTATGTAGAAATAAACATATTTGGGAACTTTTTAATTAATACATTAGTTTAAAAGTAGATATTTACCTATTATTGCTAACACTCGAATGATGGTCAGTTATACTTCAGTGAATAGTTTAGGCTTGTTAATGCAATGTATGCAGTAGATGTACAATTTTACACGATTATTGTTAATAATATTGTTTTAAAGGATGTTTACCTGTGAAAAGTTTTAATATGCAGCTTTAATGTAAAAATGTGCACTCTAGTATAATTTCTTAGCTAGATCCAGGATAAAATAAATGGATAGAAATCACCAGTCTTCGTGTCTGTATAATAAGTGTGTATACCTGAAAGTTTTTTTTACCATACAGCACTATTGGATTCTATAGTAGTTTAAATTTAAATGTAAGCAAACTACATTGTCGGAAAAGTTGTACTTTGACAAAGGTTATGATTCGCATAGGTGCGTACTTGTGAATAGTCTTGGAAGCCTTACTAATTACATCATGGAAAAAATGTAAGAATTAATTTTATGAAAACCAGAATATAAATTAATGTTACATAAATACTTAAAATGTACCATTTCGTAGAGATAAACCCAAATATTTAATTTTGGAATGCTACTCCCTTCACATATTTTCCCTTGCTTTGCATCAAATAATTTTTCAATTTTCTTCTATGACAAGGAAATTAATTTAAACTGTGTTATAAATTGTAGCTAATTTGTAATTAGCGATAATTGGTGTTCACAAAATATCCCCAAAATATACTCTAAACAGTCGCGTTTAAATACTACTAAAGTGTGAAAGGATTTAATAACGACGATAAATGGTTATCTGGAGTTGTAATTTTGAATTGTGACCTATTCAATTTAAAACTTATACCGTATGATACAATTTGGTAAGCAAAAAAGAAATTAATTACTTATCGTGAATGAATTGTATTAATGTATTTACATAATGTATGCAACAGTTTGTACATTTGAAGGCATTTTAGGTTATGAAATCAATAAGATACATAATTTTCTCTAGTTTCCTAAGAATGTAAGCAAGTACGTTAATTTAATTGTCGTTAATTTATAGACGTGAAACTTAAGTTGACAGTATGATTTGGACTTCATGTTATAACGTATAGTATACCACATGGTATAAGAGAAGTTTCATCTGTGTACAAGATATACTATACATCTACTATATAATATGCATGATATAAACATTATTTGCAATGACTGTACTCACTTAATATTATGACGGATTTTAAAATGTACTGTGTAAATTTTACTGATAAACAAATGTAAAGAATAAAGAATAACCTATATTGTGTCGAAAAATCATCGTCACGAAATTGTTTTTACTATGATTGACATAACCATGATTTTATATTAAGTCCGGTGATGAAGAAGCGTGAATTTTTTTGTCCTTTTAGCCGTTTGGTTACTTGTACTATATCGCGAATTTCAAAAACTCTTTCCTCTTTCTGGTGTAGCCTTGGGTATTCCTCGTAAGCTTGGTAGATTTCAGGGGTAACTTAAAGTTACCAAACCAGACATACTGCCATACTGCCCTCGTTTATTTTTATCTGGTGTATTAACAACACTACGACGTAATCCCCATTAGGTATTATTAATGATTTGTGAGGAGTTGCTGGAAATCGCGAAAACTGAAATATTAGTCCATTATTCATTTCTACTGAATTGAATTACACTAGCATAAAGAACCGAGAAGCAAGAAAACAAGCTTACGTGTCGATAGACAATAAAATTCTGGTTATTGCCAGACATGAGCTAGAAGCCAGTTATGGGTTAGGTACATTGCTAAAAAGGAAAATGTTAAATAGAATTTTAGCTTGTTGTTGTACTAAGTAAACAGAGAAGTCATGATTAGACCATCACTGTATGGTGATTTCATACTTGGTTTATTATTACACAATGAGATTTGGAATCTTTTGGGCATTGAAGCCATTGGATGGACACACACACACAAATTGTACACCTTGAAGCGTCTCCATAAAATTAGTAGCAACCTTTCATTCGGCATAGGTAGGTACATAATTGTCGGTATATACCGTACCATGTAAACATGGTTCTCGGTTTTGCGATTTGGACTACCATTTGTAGCTCTTAGCCAAGCNCCCGATCAACCAGGTATTTTTAGAAACCTGCTTTATTAGGTACCCAAAGTATTCCTTCAGTACCAAAAGTTCTGAGAACTTCCATATCCAAATCAGCACTACTTAGTATTGTTTTCAGAGTACCAGCTACGTCATACTAACATTTGAACTTTTAGTACTCATATAGTACCATTTAAGCAAAACCTGAAAGTACCATTGCAGATCAAGGAACTTTCCCGCTATATTTTGTTACTTTCATCGCACTTCACACAACAGTCAGCAACAACCCAGCGCACTTTTATATTCTTCAGTTTACAAAATTACAACATGCCTCGTATTAGAAGTAGCCATATCAGTCGAAATGCAAAACGGAAAATAGAAAAAAAGTTGAAACATGTGTCTTTTAAATATACGCGTGATAATAAATCAGCATTCAAAACTGTAAGCGGCGGAAATTCTTCAAAATCTAGTTATGTTGATTGTTTGACTAATTTTACTACTCTAAGTAGCCTTACTCAAACTGTTACCGATGAAGAAGTGTCAGTAAATGAAAATACTTTAAAGAACCAGGATCAAGACATCACCGAATCTGACTTGAATTACTTGTTATGTGAATGGGCAGAGACGAACAGTGTAACTGGAACAGCCATCAGTTCATTATTGACAATTCTTCAGAAGCATAAATGCTTTAGCAATCTACCAGGATCAAGGATTCAAGAACTATAAAGCAAACTCCCCGATTCAATAATATAATTAATATAGAACCAGGAAGATACTGCCATTTTCAGTTGGATCAAACTATTAAGCGTATTTACAAAGCCTATCAGTGTCAAGAAAGTCAAATAAGTATACAGTTGAACCTCGATGGGATTCCCATATCCCGTAGTAGCTCACAACAATTCTGGCCAGTCCTTGGACGTATAATCGAGTTACAAACATCAACCCCATATGTAATTGGTTTGTATTTTGGGAACGACAAGCCCAGATCTTCAAATTCTTTATTAAAAGCAAGTGTTGACGATATTCTGAAGTGTACTCATTTGAACACTAGCGATAATCACGCAGTTACAGTAAAAGTTCACAGTGTCGTTTGTGACGCTCCGGCAAGAGCGTTTGTTCTGAATGTGAAAGGACACACAAGATATTTTGGCTGCCAGTATTTTGGGAACGACAAGCCTAGATCTTCAAATTCTTTATTAAAAGCAAGTGTTGACGATATTCTGAAGTGTACTCATCTAAACATTAGCGTTAATCACGCAGTTACAGTAAAAGTTCACAGTGTCGTTTGTGACGCTCCGGCAAGAGCGTTTGTTCTGAATGTGAAAGGACACACAGGATATTTTGGCTGCCACAAATGCAATATAGAAGGAGAATATTTCAACAGGCGAATGACATTTCCCGGAAGTTGTCCAACCCTTAGGAATGATACTACTTTTCGAACAAAACTCCATGAAGACTTTCATCTTGGAAATGATACAGAGTTAAAAAGGCTCCCCATTGATCCAGTAAATCAAATTCCACTTGACTACCAACATCTAGTGTGTCTTGGAGTAACTAAAAAGTTGCTGTTGTTGTGGGTTAAAGGAAAATTTACAAAATTTCGTTTTCAGTCCAAAGACACTCATAAAATTTCACAAAATCTGATATATTTAAAACAGTTTTTCCCAAAAGAATTTCAACGCAAGCCACGTAGTTTACAATTTTTGTGTAATTGGAAAGCGACTGAATTCAGAACATTTCTTTTATACGTAGGACCAATAGCACTGAAGTCAATATTACCGGAACCCTATTACAACCATTTTTTATGCTTACACGTTGCCATACGAGTTTTATGTTGCCCCTATCTGCACTCAAAGTTCAGCGGGTATGCTGAAGAACTTTTAAAATACTTTGTAAGCGCATTCACAGAATTGTACGGTCAGGAACAAGTGTCTTACAACGTACACAATCTGCTACACATATCCAGTGACAGTCGTCGGTTCGGAGTGTTAGATAATTTTAGTACCTTTCAATTTGAAAGTCACTTAGGAAAACTCAAATCCTTATTAAAGTCAGGTAGTAGGCCGTTAGAGCAAATATTCAATAGAATAACAGAATCATCCAGAAAAGTTTTATCTGTTCAGTTGCAAAAGGAAGAATTTAAAATAACTAAGAATATCGGTGACAATGCTTGCTATTTAAACGATGGAACTGCTGTACTAGTAAATGACATTGTCGAAAACGCTGGTTATTATACACTTAATTGTACAAAGTTGTGTGATCCAGAGCCACTATTTACTTTTCCTTGTAATTCTGAACTTGTAGGAATACGCGCGTATAAAGGAATTTCTCAGTCAGTTTACGTAAAATCATCTGACGTGAGGACCAAAATTATTGCGTTTAACTATAAAAACAGATATATTACGATACCACTTTTGCATTTACAATGACGTTCTGTATAACTGAGTTCCCAAGTGTGTTTGGAAAAAATAATAAAGAGGTTGCCATTGTTCATGCTTCATGGTTTCAAGGCGACACAAAGTGTTATTGGCCGCCATTTTGGAAGAACAACGTTAGACTTGCTAACTCAATTAAAAACGGAGATTTACCTGATCCTGATACATGGGCCCTGTACGATTCCAGAATAGTGGGAAAAAGATTTTTTGGTAAAAGGAATTGTTTATTTGATCATCACAACAATATTTCTTTAACTAAATAAATGTATAACGGAATTGTTTTTGTTTAGAGTCATACGCTTTGGCACAAGCAAAATTGGCACAATCTGAGGAAAGGTCTGAGTTGTCGTCCGATGAGACCAGTACAAGACCT
>JAHZNB010001801.1:0-23842 GCA_027744295.1 Callyntrura guangdongensis
TCCAAAAACTAAAGTTGTAAGTAAGACTTTTAGCAAAAACGCTTAGAACAGTATTTTTTGCAGTCATTTGTACAAAGCTTTTGCGGGTCTTAAAGATGCTATTGGTGCACTGTTCATGGTATATGATTTATTCCCCATTATTTCAGCTTTTATATGACACACTGCGCTTCGGCTGAGTTTTCTTTTACTTACGGCAATCTTGCCTAAGGTGTAATATTGCCTTTTTAACACATTTTGGACCGGTAATGTTAGCAGCCATCTCTAAAATTTCTGATCTGCAGTTAAAAATGTAGCTAGATAACCGCTAATCAACTCAATATATGCAACTTTGCTGAAACTCTCACCGTAAAAGTGGCACACGGTACTGAACTTTGATTTTAACCCGAAAATTTTAGGCAGGAAATGTCCCTTTTTAACAACACTTTTTCAAAAGTTCGTAAAAAAATTATTCAGCCATGAACTTTTTTAGTAAACACCAAGTTTGGTACTTTAAAAGTGTGAGGAATTCAAAAATGCAAACCGTTTTTCAATAATCGAATCTATACAAGGATCATTTTCATGTCAAAGCCAGTATGCTAATATATGAGCCACCCTATATAGTTTTAGGGATGACGAGAAACAGAATTTCAAAATTCTAAACCGTTCTAGAGCTATTATCTAGACAGACAGACGGACAGACAACGTGAAGTGACTTGGTCACTTAATACTGTCATTCATATTGTCTGGTGCAGTACTGCCTAATAGAGTAGTACTTCACACACAAGGTAACTTACTACATTTCTTTATAAAAAAATGAATCTCTTTTGGGAAGGTGGATGCTTGATGAATACAATAATCTTTCGAGGACAATCCAGCCTGCATAGAGGGGATTGGAAAAAAAATGGCAATGAATACCCAACGCCTGTGTTCAGCTAAAGATGTAGTAGTGCAGCAGAAAAAGCTTACTTTTGTATAATAACCTGTATATCAACTTTTTTTTTCTCTACAATGTGCACCGTCATCATCATGAGCATCCTCCTTTCACCATACCAGTAGTAGGGAAGAGATCCAAAAAAAGCGTATCATAACAATAAAAAGTTGTAGTAACTGGTGAAAAAGGCACCGAGCTCGCGAAAAAAAAACACAAAAGGGGAAAAAGAGTGGCTTTGGGGTTTCTCTGGGCGAAAGAAAAGAAAAGTTTTAGAGTTTTGCAATAAAAAATATGTTCTTTGAATGGCTAGGGTAGAAGGAACAATATTACTCACCGAGACGAGCAATATGGTAAACAGGCAAGAGTAAAATATTTTTTCCTCTTCTCTTCTTGCATTATGTAGAAGGTAACGGCCACTTGAAACCGTTTATATGGCACAACATGTAATACATTAGATGATATATGTATCTGCATTGAAAGAGAAAAGGAGAAGATGCTATGGTGAGGAAAAGATGATCTAATATGACAGGGTAACCAACACAGTGGTTTCCGGGCTCTGTTTTCTTTCCTACAGAAGAATGCTATGGAGTGGGAATGAAGTATGAAGAAAAACGACACTTAATGAATTCAGGAGAGAGATAGAGAGGAGAAAAAAAACCTTCCTCGTCGTTTTCTTTATTAGTGGTGGCGTAGCACAGTGGTCGTCGTGGGGTAATTCTTTGGCCCCTCGGATATCTTCATGGTACTTTTCCTCTCTCTCTCTCTCTCTCAGATGCTGGGTTACGGTTTGGGTGGCTGGCGATGTGGTTTCTTTTGAGAGAACGGCTAAAATAAGATAAACCTGGGGAAAAAGAGAACAACAGCAGCAGCAGCAGTATCAAATAAACTGGGCAAAAGACACGTACAAGGAAAGAGTAGAGTAAAACCAGGGAAACCATAGCCGTGTGGTAGGAGAGAAAAGTGGGAGAAAAAACGGAGGAAACTGACGATGAAGCGAATGATTAGATAAAAAAAGAACCAGCTTGATGGAGTTTATGGAGGATTTAATAAACAAGCGTATTAAATTATTCCCCACTTTTTTGTGTCTTTCCAGAGGGAATACAAAATTATGGTGTTGTTCATAAAATGGCAAGCGACAGGATTATCAATGATGCTGTAAATAATAATAAATCTCGATTTGTGTGTTTTTTCCTTTAAGTTTGAGGAGCCCAGGGAAAGAATTTTTTGATAGGAGGACAAAGTCACGTAGTGATATTTTTTTTAGGGTATCCTTTTAAAAGTAAGTCGCTGTGGTGCTGTTGTAAACTGTGTAACAGCACTAGTGGTGCTGCGACCACGCTCATAAACTCTCAGTCTATATCTTGGATAAGATCAGTTCATATTTTACGGTGGTGGTGGGGGAAAACGGTAAATGTCAATAAGTGATAATATGCACAGCGTATTCTCGTCGGCGCAACGTGAAGATACGTTTTAGTTTTACATTATATTTTTGTACACTTTTTATACGTGATTATCGTCATTATCAAGAAAATAGTTGGAAGAAGTGAGCAGAGAGAGAGAGAGAGAGAGAGAGAGAGAGAGGTGCATATTATGAGCCATATTGCCATCCACCCACGTAATCTGGTATTTTATTATGAGAAAGAATAACCAAAGCAAACAACGTCATTTTCATTTTCTCGCCCTTTTTTCCTTTCTTCACATCCGCCATGGAAACAAAGGAGGATTGAAAGGTGGAATAATATATTATGTTGGCAAACTGCTGTGTATTTTTTACTTACACAGCTCGCTATCGTCATCGTCGCTTTCTGCTGTTGGCCAAGGTGGTTGTGAGTGAGTGAGTAGCGTGGAATTGCACCTTCGATGATTACCATTTTTTCTTGTGAAGGCTAACATGTTGATGATGATGATAATATACTAATATTCTGGAAGTTACTATAACTGGTATAGGTTTTGGGTAAAACACTTAACGTGCATTCATGTCAAGAAAAATACCTCCAGGCTCATTGCCAGTTTATTTCCCTGACTCTAATTAAAATTTAGTCTATATTTAGAAACGGGGTAAATAAAAAGTCTCTTCCTTGCCTTGCGTCTGTTTACCTTGTAATTTATTCACTGTGGACACCTACAACCCTGAAAATTTTAAAATCTTTGAAGGAAGGACTTTGTCGTAACTAATTGTATTTTTTGAGCAATTTCGCTCTTGTATTTTGAGTATTGTTATTGTTCTAAATATTTAAACCAAAAAGAAACGTGGAAACAGGAGTATTTTATAATGACGCTCTTTGTTTCATACTAAGTTTTCTTCTCACAACCGTCCCGATTACGCTGTTACTGTGCAAATGCAAAATGTATGCATGTTCCTTGTGCTTGCATTTCTAACTTACCACACGATTAGCAGCCTCATACATAAAATACCACACCTTCATCATCATCACCATGACCGCCACCATTCTCCTAATCATCATCATCAACATCATCACTACCCGCCAGTCAAAATCGTTAAGTATGACGAACGACATTTATACCGCCGAGCTGGAAGCCAAGATCAATCTTGCAGTAATGTAATAAAATAATAATAATAATAATAATAATAACAATAATACCAACAATATTATTTCTCTCACACAAAAACACAGCTTAGTTTGTTACTAATCCTTTCGTTTTTCTTACACTCCAGCATGAGTAGACGTTTTACCAGGAAACGGGAAACAAAATAAAAAATAAAGGGCACATCGATATAAATTTTTCCCCTACCCGACCTATCTTACAAATTAACTGAGCAATAGGAAGCTTGGCAGCTAAAAGCGTTATAATAGCGAAGCCGGCAACCACCTGAGCCAGTTTGCGTATAACATACACCACCGGAAAACACACACACACACAGATAGAGAGAGAGAGAGATGAAAGAGATCCAGTTTCATATTATGCCCGTGGTTCATTTTATTCACTTTGCCTGCCTGGCTGGCTACTCACTTTGTTGTTTCATTATTTTCCGCCTGTTGTTTATTCGGCAATCCATAATACAGGTATACACGTAACGAAACACATCTAACACAAGTGAGTGGCGGCAGGAATTTCCTGCAAAAAAGTCATTTAATTAAAATACCTCCGCGAGATAAAGAGTCACTATTTACTGTGACTCAATAAGTGATCAATAAAAGAGAATTACATTACATGACACTAAAACTAGCCTTTTAAATGCTCGCTTGTGAGTTGCTAATTTTTTTATTTAATTAATTGCCTTTATTCCCAGTATTTGCTTATTTGCAGAGTAAATATATCTAAAAAACGTCGGGAAAATACTTTATTGGAGAATGAGGACTAGTACAAATAAACTCTGATACAAAATGATACACACGCGAAACGAAGCGTCGATTTGTCAATATTGTATAAAAAGCTTTTTACTGTCAACTCAAGCTGTCATCAACTATTTGTAAACACATCTAGTTGGAATACAACGTGAGAAGCTACTATTGACACAACTCGTTCACGACCCCTCAAAAAAAACGTACACAGCGAGCGTACGGATTACAGACGCAAGTTTTGTAGAAGCAGAGAGGTGTCCATAAGAATAAGTTGCCAGCTCTGCTGACAAGAAGGGTGAGTATAGACGAAGGTTTGCTAGCAGAGTACATATATTTCGCTTTATTGACACAGTTTGAAAAGTAGTTTCATGTGTGTCATGTTTGTCTTGTTGTGTATCGTTTCAACCTCGTTTCGTATTTCGACATGGTCTCTGCCCCGAGACAATTGATGTCAAATCCTCCAACATAATAAAAATATAGCAACTATTACGTCGTACTTTAAAGTTTCAACTACACATTTTATCTGTGTAAGTAATATTTATAAAAAGGTATGTGGTGGTAATCCATTTGGAATTTTCCTAGTTTGCTAAAAAAAAACCCAGCCTTTTATTACATACTTTTTTCTCTTGACAACAACGGTCACCGTTCAATAGATTTTCGTCGATAAACCTCTGCTCTGCTTTTGGACTACCGTAGAGTAGATATGGACACAGATCCAGACTATTTTCTACTTAGAAAAATCCCACTCCCTGGTAAAAAAAAATATATATGTGTAGTCGAATTAAAGGTGTTGAGCCTGTGGAGTGTGGAGTAATGTTTTTTTTTACTTTTTCTCTGGTTTCTTCACAGTGGCGGCATTGATGACGATCATGCTAGTGGCTTGGCTGTGAGGGTGACTTTGCTTACCCAGCTTTCCCTACACCAACTTTTTTCTCTTTTTTTCTGGCTTTTTTATTCATCCTTATAAACTCTTTGGATGATCACCAGGATCACACACTCACAGAGGTTTTTTTTTGCTCTTCTTCCTGCCCAGAGAAAAGCCAGGCAGACATGGTGGCAGGCCGCAGTAGCAAAAATGAAAAAAAAAAGTATTAAAAGCCTCTCATAATATTACTCGCCTTGTCGTGCTACTACAGCTAGACTGCAATTTTTTTGCAGAAACATTATTTTCTCCCTGCCATTTTTGCATTTACTTCCCAAGAAAAAAAGCAGCAGGCATGGGCACCTACCGCAGAAAAAAACATATTATATAAATCGACTTTACCGAGCGGCTTTCAAGTTCTGATGAAAGTTAAGCAAAAATGCCGTTTTTGCTGCTCCCGTCTTTCCTGGTTTGTAGAAAGCAGGTCAGATTAGACCCAGACCGGCAGCACCACCACAGTTGATGCCGCTATCGCTGTGCTGCTCTTTCTTTCTTTCGCTTCTTCCCTTTTCCACTAAAAAATAGTAACTCCATCCATCCAATCCAATAACAATAATAATATTGTTCTCTACTCTCTACTTTATGTCTGCATACACACTCGCCTCAATATTATTACCCGGTGCCAGAGTAGCTGTTACTGTTCTGAATACACGTAGATTCTGGAGATATGGATGCATACACACCAGCGGAAGAAATTCATACGAGTTTGCTTTAAAAACCGTCACTATTTTTTTTCTTCTCTCTTTCTCCATTTTCTCGACTTTCTTGTATTTTTCTTTCTGCTTTATACATAATCTGCATGCCGTCGTAAATACAACAGAAAAGAGATGAACAGAAAAAACAACAGGGAAACCGTTTCTTCTTGTCTTCGGTGTCTCTCTCTCTCTCTCTCCTTCCCTCTTCCCCTTTCCATGCTCACATTATTTTCTTTCGCGTAGTTCTCTCCTCTCTTAAACGTCCATGCAGTATAGCCTGTCGCGGTGGAGGGTGGATGGCAGAACAAGAGAAAAGAAACCTTTTTTTCTTCATCATCGTCGTCGTCCCCATCGTCATTTTTTTCTCTTGTTAAAGACAGGAATCCCATTTTACTTTCACTTTGCAGTTGGAAAAGATGAAATGGCAAGGGATTCCTCAACTCCCCCATTTACATAAACACACATTACATTCCAAAAGAGAGAGAGAGAGAGAGAATGAATATAACATCTACTCCAACTAAGATGGCATCATGAACAAGAAAAAAACTCCGTCATCATCATCATCGTCATCATTCTCGCCATCTCCAACTATTCTATTACATTTTTGTCCGTTTTGATCCTCCTCCCACCTCCACCACCACCATCCCCACCTCACATTCGTCTCTCGCTCTTCTTTTTTTTCTCCAGTCTTTTTCTGCCGTTTTGCTAAAAAAATAACCAGTTCTGACAATGCCGAACTACAAGCGGCAGTTGTTGTAGTAGTAGTGGCAGTGAGTTGGTTAAACCCGAAAAAGAGCAGCGGCAGAAAAAAAGGGGAAGCAGCAAAAAATGATTTACCATTTACCTGTCTCTCTCTCTCTGTCGTTTTTTTTTACATGCCATGCACGTCGCCATGCATACATGACAAGTGTGTATGTATGTCTCTACCTTCCACCAGTCCCATTTCAACTTTTTTCTCTCCTTCGTCGTTTATATCCCCCCACCTTATCTTATTTTATGCTGCTTTCTCGATATACACAGAGAAACTGTATTTGTGTACTGCTGTGTCTATGTGTACACAATCCCATTTTATTCCGGGATGGCAACTCCGTAAAGGTTATCGCTGCCGGATTTACTCTTTTCTCCCTTTCTCGCTTTACATCTTCCTGTTTTTCTTTTTACTCTACTTCTCCTCTCGCTGCTTGTAGCAAAAAAATCCCAAAGTTAGTAGTTTCTCCTAAAAAATAACGGTCGTATAGAGAGTGTGAGGGCGAGACAGAGAATTGCCAAAAGAGCCGTTATTGTACATATGTTTGGCAGGGCATGTGGGTCGTCGCCGTCGTCTGGTATATCATATGAAGCGTATCGACATGTGACCCTCGGCCTCTCTTTCGCTCGCTCGCCTCTTCATTCTTTCTCTCTCTCTCTCTCTCCTTCTCCCCTCCAACACCAGCAATGGCAATATTAGCAATAACAGACAATCTAGTCGTTGTAACAGTAATAATAATTACCTATACACACAATGCCAATAAAAAGTCAGCCACCTTCTAGTGCCACCACATAATATATGTATAACAGCTTTTCCCCATAAATACATAAAAAAAACAACGACGACGAAGCCAATGCCGGAATGTTGCGAGGTACAAACTCTATCCTTTTTCTCGCGCTGATCTGATTTTCTTTCAGCATCGTCGTCATCATTATCATCATCATCATCATCATCATCCTGATCGTCATCCACATTTGCCTTGTAGTCGCCGGTGGAGTCTGATTTTATTTTCTGCCTGCTGTTGCCGTTGTCGCCGTTGAATGTTTTGTGCTCAAGAACAATAGTCTCTACACAATGTAATTTTCCTGGTAATTCCCTTTTCATTCATTTTTACTGCCACCACACCATATCACTCTTCACTGCTATATTGGAAGGAGAGAGAAAAAACAAGCGAGCAAGAAATAATAATAATAATATCTCTGTTCGTCATCGTTTTAGCAGGATGGACAAGCACACTCAGGCATATACTCAAACACGTAAAATTTTGCATAAAAAATTGGTGTATAGGTTTCTACTAGGTAGCCCTGGTGATGATAGCATCTCTAATGCGGCGATGACCCTAAGCCGTAAAACATAGAAAGAGGAAAAGTCAGAGCGCTAAAGAGAACAAGCAAGGGAAACCAGCAGAAGGAGACAAGATCTGAGGGAAAAAAACGGCACAAAAAATTATATCATCTCCCGTTTTTTACGTACTACTACTCACTCATACAATTTCGTACTCCGCGGCTGCTGTTGTTATTAGTAAACTGCTAGTACTACTGGACAGCGTTTTTCCTGGCAGAACGTTATTAATACCGTAACTCTTTTAATGTTTTCTCGTGAAATGTCCGTTGAAAGAAAAGCCGGTAGTATGCGGAAGATAGGGAAAACAACAGCAGTGCTGTATAAATACACACAGACACACACATTCTCTCTCTCTCTGCCAGTATGTATGCTTGTTCCACAAGAAGAAAGCCAGGAACGACATACAGTGCAGCTCTGTCTCCCTGCCTTTTCCTCTCGTTGTCGGCACAGAGGAAGTAAGAACCTGTTTTTCTCTAACGGGAGAATAGAGAGCATGTCTGGTGTGCTGGTGAAGGGGGCAAGAGAAAGAAAAACTGCATTCTCTTCAGTCTTCTTATGTCGTGTATGTCTGTAAATTTGTATGTGGTATATTAGATTTTTTTAAGAAAAGTATAAAGTGGCTATGGCAGCAGCAACCAAGGCACCAGCCACACTCTCAGCGACACTTGTATATAAATATCCCCCTCTCTCTTTTTTTAAAAAAATAGCTTAAATGCAGGTTCCACGGTGGAATTGAGGTAGAAAAAGTGGTATGGATGTATGTATGCAGGGAACATTGTTGTGCTGCCAGCGGCCCACATTGTGTGCATTAGCATTGTCTACCAACAACGTTGTCGTCATTGTCGTCATCGTCCTCCTCCTTATGGGATTCAAGCTGGCGGTGTGGTGCAGTGTGGTATTTTCTTTGTATAGTCAAGTAAATGGTTGCAAACTATAGATAGGTACATATACGCATATATATATATATATGCATATATATATGCATATATCTGTAATAAAACAATATGGGGGGAGGGAGGAAGTTGGATAGTTGGACGAAAATTTTGACTGGGGTTTAAGTCAGTACCTCGAGACTCGGTACACGAGGCAGGCAGTCCTGTGTTGTACAAACAGAGATAGAGAAAGGAATAATAGTGAGTGGGGGAGAAATGGTGAAACAGGAAAATAAGCGTGTGTAGCAGTAGTGGGANCAGTAGTGGGAAGAGAAGAGAAGAGAGAGAGAGAGAGAGAGAGAGAGAGAGAGAGAGAGAGAAGCGGCTTTATATAACGTTTTCATTACATTTGTTGGATATTATATAACAATGAGAATGGAGGAGTGTGAGTGTGCTCGTATGAAAGGATTTACCAGAGGGGAAGTTATAGAAAGGCTTGTTTTATTATTTTGTTACATATCAAAAAATGGAGGGTATTGAGAGCATTGCCTTTTTAAAAACATGTATGATATGCATGTACAAGTTTACTACATGGAATAACACCAATAAAGAGGTTGGCGCTATGTTCAATATAAGAAATGGAATCAGTTGTGTAGGCATATAGTATTTGGAGAGGTGAAAAGGAAACAGCTGAAGTAGCAATGTTCAGAGAAAAACTGAGATCAACGCACGGTTCAAAAACATTTCATTGGAAAACAATTGGAAATTTTCCTAAGGTTTTATTTAAAAAAATTCTAACGATCAAGTTTTTTTGTATACATATTTTTTGTTAAGATATGCAATCCAAATTACTATTTTTATACATCAAAAACGTTAAGATGTGCATATGTCACTGAAGGTGGAAATTAATTTATCCGTGAACCAACGGACGGACAGACAAACGTTGAAAAATCCTAAAAAAAGAATAATAACTGAAACCGACTTGTACATATTACGACATAGTATTACACCATTATCTTGATATTTTCTTTCTTTTTTTCTCCATGTCTTTCTGCCTGCTTTCCTCTTTCCCTTGTTTTGCCAACCTGGTCATGCCATGAAGCGTGATATCGCAGGACAGACACTATCCCATAGAAAAAAAAACATTTCCCCATGGCACAACCAGAATGCATGCACATACATTAGCTCTATAGAAAACACTATTCTGGAAACACACAAACACAAAAAAAAATATTCTCAACTCAAATAAAATGATACAAACGTACATTTACAGACACACACACACACACACTCACATCCACTGTATATGTACATACCACACAATGCTGTTACAAAAGTCGTTCTTTCTCTTCGATTTGTCCAATTATTGTTCTTCTGATACACCTATACACCAATACCAGTCCAGTCTCTGTGCTACTGATGAAAACACATGGAAACGAAGAAAAAAAATCATACACACATGCACACTCGCCGACACACACACAACAACACATATGAACACATTGACGATTTTGTGCATGTGTTTGTACATTCATACATCTGTGTTTACCTATATATATNATTCATACATCTGTGTTTACCTATATATATCCCTGATTATCATGTATGTGTAATGTGTACACAATGCACTTTTCTTTCAACTCATAATATCCTATCGGGATGGTATTTCGGAGAGATAAGTAAAAATAGGAGTACAATGTTTCTATGATGACGAGACTGCAGTTCTCTCCTTGGGGCTCTGCTACACTTTCTGTTACAGGGAAAGCCACAAAAGAAACGGCCACTCCGTCAGTCCCTATTTCTCCAAAAACTGGTAGCGTGTCTTGTAAATGGTAAGAGCAGCAGCGGCAGAACCAGTGGTTGTATAGAAGGAAAAATAATAATGAAAAATCTCTACCTTTTTTTCTCCCCTCGACTAGAAAAGGCTGTTTGTATGTAGGTATATACCCATCCATACGTTTTTCTATCCCGTTACATACATAAACACATGCACATATCCCTCCATTCCCTCCACACACATACACACACACCAGCCAAGATTCAGCAACCAGATCCTCCACATGCATGAATTTTTCGACAATCCCATCAAACCAGAACCCGTACTGGTACATAAAACCGTATTAAAATACTGCCTAGTAAATATATATAAATGAAACCCGTATATGGCCATCGTCTTTCTTAGTGCATGGCAATGCAGTAGGTATTAGTCTCTCTGCTAAAACCGTTTTCTGAAGACATATCATCAGGGCAATATTCCTTGCGTGTTGGGGAGCTAGGCTGGGATATCGTAGTGATGGCGTACCTACTTATGCATTTTAACGTAAAACTCTAACATTTTGCGGGACTGTATCATCAGCATCGTTTCTGTCGACATCATCAGTCAGTCAGTCACCACAGTCCGGGACTATCACTGTAGGTTTCAATGACCAAGATATAATCTTAATAGGAAGAAGACGAGAAAAGAAAGAAGAAGAAGAATAAGAATAGAAGAACAAGAGTGCAGAGAGAGAGAGAGAGAGAAAGAAAGAAAGCAAACCCAGGAATTCTGGTACATGCTGACTCCTCTTTTTTTCTCCGCTGCTAAATAGCACACGTTCTGCGCTGCTTTCTTTCATTTTACTGGTGTGTGTAACCTGACATATACATAAATACATAATGTATAATATGTAGTTGGTATGATAAGAATATTTTTTTCGGTCGCTTTGAAAGAAAAAGAGTATATACAAAGAGAGAAAAAATATTCGAGTGGAAATACAGGAAACTGGCTGAGAGTAAGTTTAAACGAGTTAAAAAAAGAGAGGAAACGGAGAGCGAGAGGGAGACACGTATAGAAAGGGAATGAGTGACTGGAGTGAGAATGAAGAGGACAAGGAGGCAGGTTAGGTAGAGACAAGTAGGTAGATACAACAGAGGTAGGGAGGCTGGCAAGGCAGTGACAGCAACAGCAAAGCCCACCTGGAAACTGGCATTTGGTGTTTTTTTTATTATTGTTGTTGTTATTATTTCTATTACTTTTGTTATTACGACTGTACGGTTCGAAGCTGCATTAAAAATCCACTTTTTACCAGCACAACCACGACCATCGTCACCAAGAGTTAGTCAAGTTTCGTTGGATTCCTATTTTTTCCAAGGGGAAAAAATGTAAACGGAGAAGGAGAGAGAAACTTGGGGGAGGAAGATTCGGACGGTGAAATACGTTAACGTATAAGGACATAAAGCAGGAAAAAAGCAGGTTGACAGGAGTAAAAAGCAACGACAATAATAATAATAATAACATCAACAACAAAACAGTGGTGGAGTGGAGGTTCCTGTTTTTCGGCACTGGTGTTGGCCAAGAGAGAGAGAAATATCCAGAGAGGGAGAGTATTTTGCTACTTCTCTCTCTCTCTCTCTCTCTCCACAGCAGGTTGTATTGGTCTTCTGCTGTTGTTTGTGAACCACCACCACCACTTCAGCAGCTGCACGAGCAGCAGTACCATCACTTCCAAAACACAAGAACGACCAGCAGAGAAGGAAGGAAAACACCGAGAGAAAAAAAAGAAAGCAGAGACGCAACAACGACAACAACAAAAGAGGAGACACCCGCCCTCACCATTCCCAAAAGTAGTAAAAAATCCCAAATTATTTTTTCGTTTCCAATTATATATTTTTTGGCATTTTTGCCTGTAGTTTTACTGATTCTTCAAAACAAAAACATACACGGGGATCAGCGGGTTTTGATTCTCAGCTTGGCTATCAGAAAAAATAGGTAGGTGGGGAAAGGTGGATCACCTTTTATCACTATCCAAAATAGAACACCTCCAGTCAACAACATCGTGTTGCTTTCTCTTGCAAAGTCATCCTCATCAATATCATCGTCGTGATCCTTTCTGCATACACGTTCTATTTTTACGCGATTCTCAATGTGAACTTGTTCATTATTACGAATTATTTGTGTGTGTGTATGTGTGCTCAACATTATAGTAGTATTTGTTCAGGGAGAAAGAGGGATAATAATAACAACAGTAAAGCGAGAGAAAAAACGGCAAGTACATACCCTAGACTAGGCTGGAGTGAATGAGTGAGTGTGTGTGTGTGTGTGTTTGAATGTTTGTGGGTGCATGAGTGTGTGTGTGTGTGTGTTTGAATGTTTGTGGGTGCATGAGTGTGTGTGTGTGGGTGAGTGAGCCATTGAGAAAACGTGGAGAAAACAAAAGAAACGGAATAACAATAAAAACGATCGTTAGTTCATTATTATTGGTGGGTTTGTCGTCAACATGATCATTTCTGTCTTTTCTCGGGCTTCTCGCTCACTTGGTATATTACTGTCGTTTCTCCTTTGATCCAATCTCTGAAAGGATAATACGTCAGGAGGACAGCAACAAATAACGGTCACAACGTACACGTCAGCTAAAGAGAAAAGACAGTTTATGGCATAACGGTCGTCGTCAGAGGCTATTTTGTTCCAAAGGCAACAAGGATGGATTACTCCACTTGGCCGTTAACAAAGTATACATAAATCGTATAGTATAGTGTGTATAGCCATTCATTCATCTGTCTTCCCCTCGCTCTCTGTTTTACTCTTTGTATCTCTAGTTTGCTAAATGTAAAGAAAAGAAAGTTAGATGGGATAATGGTGTTGCAAAAAATAAAACGGCAGCAGCAGCAGCAGAGAAAATAAAAACAGGCAGGAGTGGCAACAGGATTACAAGCATCGTCATCACCAACATATACGTCATAAATATACATAAAAAATACAGATATTTCGATAGGAAAAGTCATTCCTTCCATTCCCAAAAAACCAAACAGTTTATATTTATCAACAGATTTTTTTTCAAAAATACATAAAATTACATTAATAAATTGTTACAGTAGTTTGAGAAAAATTCAGCAAATAGTAAGTTTCACAGTTAGCTGTGCAAAAATCAAGGCGGTCTTTCATAAATGTTCAGGATTTAAATACATTCTCTTGTTGTTCTCTTCAGAAAACTTTCCTTTATTTAACTCCAGTGCCGAAGTACAGTACTGGCATACTATAAAAATCAGATAATCCTGTAGAAACTCAAAATACATATTATTTAGAAGTATTATTATTTTTTAACTTGAGACCACCCTAACAGAATTTTTTTTTCTTGTTACACTGGCTTTTTTTCTTTCTTAGTTTTAATTTAGAAAAATCAATTACTACTTTTTTATTTAGTACGAATACAACCAAAAAATATCCCCTACTTAAACGCAGACCTAAAGCTTCAAAGAAAAAACCAATCTGACCTCTGACCAATTAAACAAATCTAGAGCCCTATTTTTCTCTCTGCTATTTGTAAACGAGACAGCACCAACCACATCAACATTCAACATCCACCTCCACATCATCAGAGTGAGAGGCAGCAGCAAGATATACATACCTAATGTAACAATAACAACAATAGTAATAACACGTCTCACTGCAACTGCTCCTTTGAAAAATACTACGACTTCTGCTACCACTACTTTCACTACACCTCTACTACTACTACTACCATCCAACATACAACTACACTACATCAACACTACTACTACTACCACCACCACTGCTGATAGTAATACTTCAAGTACTTCTCTCATATCCAGTTTCTCTCTCTCTTTTAAACATCAAACTTGTTATTATTGCTACACATCTTAACTTTCGCTCTTTATTTTCTATCTCTCTCTCTCTCTCTCTCTCGTTTGAAACTACAACTGGGATTTTTTTTCTGTATGAAAAAAATCCTCCACTTTCTCTCATTCTAGCTCTTTTTCTCTATCTTCGTCTCGCTACAACAGACATACTTTGTATGTGGGATAAACAGATATTGGCCGTAACACAGCAACATTTTACCATTACAACCTTTAGTATTACTGTACACTCTCTCTTTCTCTCTGTTTACTGCTGATATATTTATAGAGAGAGAGAGGTATATCTATCTATCTATATACCCCGTAATACTACCAGACTAGCACTACTACCGCTACTACTACTATTACTACTACAAGTACCACTTTCTCTCCGACAAAACAGCAGCAGAGCAGCTTTTTTTCGCTAACTTTTTATTTTTTTTTATTTTTCATAGTCGTCTTCTTCTTCTTGTTCTTCTTCGCTTCTTCTCTCGCGACTGGTGTGTTCTTGTTTCTACTTGTTCATCAGAGTGTGTGTCGTCGCCGTCTTCTTCGGCCGTGTGTCTTTTTTCTGTGTGTGGTTCTATAATATTTTATATGTGAGTGTGGGAATCTGTGCAAGGCATCTCTTCTTCTTCTCTCTTTCTGTCTGTTTACTTGTTATTTTACGTTCTGTGTTTGGTTCTCCTTTTTAACTTTCTCTGTACGACTTTCTCTGACCGGTCTCGCTGTCTCTCTCTCTCTCTTTGTCTCTGTTTCCATTTGTCGTTATTTTTTTCGCTCTATCTATATTTTTCATGAGGTTTCGTTTTTATTACCGTTTTATCCGTCATCATCGTCCCCGGATTCCATAAAAGGAGTATTCTCTCGGTTTTTACCTTTGGTTGTTATTTTATTTCACTTTGTCCTTTTCTCGCCCTTTCGGATTATTACATTTATATAATATTTAGCTAGTAATAATATGTGTGTCGGCTTTTTTCGTTGATATATTAAAAGTACCTCTTTTCTAAACCCTTTACAAACACTCAGAGAGAACAAGAAGAGTGAACGACTACTACGTGACTACAACTTACAATTCTACTTTACAGACAGGAATTTTATATACGAAAAAAGAGGAAAAACTTAAAGTAAAAAGTATAAGATAAAGAGGAAGAGATCCCATAAGAAATTGTAGCGAGCAACACTAAAAATCCTGTAGAAGAATACTATACAGCTTGATTGGAAAAATAGACAGAACAGTTGCTAAAAGAAAAAATATACAATAGCTATTTATACAAGTACATATATAGTATATATGTATAAATATATATAGTGGTTAAAATATATATATATATATATCGGCAGTATATATATATACAACTAAAACGCAAGATTTTTTATTTATTAAATAAAATCCCTTTAAAAAAAAGCTACACTCATGATCAGTTCTTTTTGGAACTTGTGTCGCGCTTGTCCATCTATGCCTGTGGAAAAGGTTTGTTCTTCACTCACAAAAGCCAAAAAATCAACTATACAAAAATTCTGTTTTTTTTAATTTTGTAACTTAATTGAATTTTACTACAGCTTTTTTAATCAAACTCAAAACTTGTTTTTAACAAGGCCAAAAAATAGGACATCTAATCGTCTTTGTATTTATCTTAATTATCTATATAATTTGAGTTATTTCTTATCTAATCTATGATAATCATAATAATAATAATATTCAATACGTAAAAGTATATAACTTACCTACTACTACTTTTACTACTGCTCTGCTAAATAAAACTACTACTCCTCCAACTATATTTACTACCACACACCACGAATTTAAAACGAGTACATTTCGGTATCTCTTAACTATATTGTAGCATAATTACATCAAATTATTCATAATACAAATATTACGAGTAAAACATCAACAGAGTAAAACTTAGTTTGTTTTTTATATCATCTGCAAAATCATAAAAACGTACTTTATACAGTAAATCACACAACAAACTCGACATTTATTGCAGTAAACTTAAGTTGTTACCGTGACAGTTACAATTATCATTGTTGCCGTTTTGATGTACTTACTATTATAATTATTATCATTAGAGCTTTTCTATTCTATCTTCCTGGCACTGTTGTCGCGCTGCTGCTGCTACCACTACAACTTTTTCTGGTACTGATTATATATATAACGGTCTTGTGCGTGCATAATACTAGTTGGTGGGCAACTTCCACATGTCACCGATTGCTCTATCACTTCAGCATAGTTTGATAGTACAGAGATAACAGTTAATTGTTGAGTTTTTCTAGTTACAATGCCGGCTGGAATGTAAAAAAAACCTTTGAGTAGTTGTTTAGTTGCTTCGTTCACTACACGAAACAAACACAAGGTACAATCAGCTGATATTGGCAAAAAAATTGCTGTTTTCTCGTACAATAACAAAGTATTCAAACAACCAGTTAAATTGTTCATTTACCAATCTGTCCTACCACAGTTGACAAGTTGAAGACACTGTATCTACAAACATACATTACATATAACTGTAACGTTACTTTATCTTGTTTTTATGTGCCGTGGGATTTTCACACAGAGAGAACAATATTTACTCTGGCTGCAAAACAGCAAACTTGGAGAGGGCAATTAATAACGCAAAAATAGCCTCTAAGCGATTGAAAACAATGAAAACCTGAGAAGACGAACTTTTTTTCTAGCGAGTACATTCTATAAAGTAAAAAGTCTGATTGAATATCGTCCCTTGTCTCTCCCACTCAAAAGAATAAAAAAAAGACAGAAAACTGAAAAAAATATAACCGGTACGCTTTATCATGTTCGAATTAACTTTCGATCCTGTGAGACATAATGTTGTTCTTTTCCTTATTATTATGATCTACTGTATGTCTTTTATTGTAGTGTTTTGCGTACGTATATATGAAATATATTTTTCCTGAACAAAGATAATATATAATAATGTCTGTGTACAATTCGTCCCAACATTTTTTTTTTCAGAAAATTTTCCTAATAAAAAAATTTGCAATGTATGAAAACAATCTTTGAAACGTTTTTACTGTAAACAAATTTTTTCTCAAAAAAATAAGCGGCAATTTTACTGAAAAGAAGTTTGAGATTTTTGCCTGTTGTTGACAACACTCCCATTTTGTCTTTTTGAAATTGGCGCTCTTTGACAGCATTTGAGATCAGAGAGATTTTTTTTTGAAACAGTGACATTTCAAGTACCATAGCATTTATTGTACAAATTAACGTTATTTATTGTGTGTGTACCATCCGCATCCATTGATAGTCATGAAAGTACCTTTTGTGTATGAGTGGATATATGTAAATGCGTGTCTGTTTGCGCGAGCTGCGCAAGTGTATGTGTTCTAAAATTTTCCTTTGACCTTGTTATAATGAATACTTGAACAACTAATAACACTTATTCCAATTTCCTTCTAATCCAGTTTTTGAAAGTACCACCACCCTATTCAAAATTTGTTGATTTTGTATTTCCTACAAAAAAAGTATGTTTTTCACTTTTTCCTTGCCCTCTTTTCAAATTTTTTATAACTGGTTGAGTGTGGTGTGCATATTCATTATCAATTCATTATAGTGTTCTCAAGTAGAATACGTGGCTACATGCATTTATACGATACCCTAGTATTTGCTCAGTTCCGGTATTCAGTTTGTTGTAGTGCCTGCGTATTTACGTAACAACCTTGAAAGCAGTAAATAAAAGTAGCGCTAGAATCAATACTACTACTTTATTTTTAAAAAAATCAAAACTGGACTCGAATATAACGCTGCTATTAAAGCTGATATCAACCGTATTATTATTACTATGTACGCAGTTTTTAATGGAATTTTGACATTTAGGACATATTTTGAATTCCGTAAAAAACTCAGTATTATCACTAGTGACCTGCCCTGTAGCCTATGTACATATTTCAGTAATAGTCGGCAAAAGTTCAAAACATTTTATATTACAATTGTTATTACTACTGTAAAGTAGCAACTTTGCAAGAGAGACTGTAATAATAAGTAATTATACTAGTTAGTGTTTTAGACAAAGTAGTTATTTTACTTTCCTTTTGTCCATCATTTAAATGGATAGAAAATAGCAACTTTTTCGCTATGACATTTGATTTTTGCTGAAAACAAAACAAAAAAAATGTCCATTTTGAAGCCACATTTTCATTGCTACTAACCATAAAAATCATGATGTGTTTAAAAACTAATAATAGTATTTAATGATAATCAAAAAAAATGTCTGTTTGTTTGTGTCTGTTTTGTGACCATTTTTGTGCCCGTCGCCCCTACCCGTTTCCCCATCGTAGCAACTACATTCCGAGTATCGTAGTACTTTTCAATGGCATGAATACGTTGGCAACCGTGCGGACCCCTCATCCCTAACCAGCCAACAACAGCCGCAACCACTGCCACAATCATCGCAACAACAGCAGTCCTCACAACAATTGGCTGTTGTTCGACAACCTCATCGTTCCACACAGTCCCAGGTCCTGTGGGCAAGTAAGTTCTGATTTTACTCTATTTTTTGTAAACCTACTTAACTTCCAGGGAATTGGATTAATTTATGCATATTTAAAATGCAACGATCAAGCATGTCGCCTTAACTGTGTGCATGTGTGTCTGTATGCACCATGTCGACAGCCAACTTTTATAAAAAAAAAATGCACATCAAACCACGGACCAACTTTGCCGGGTTATTAAAATGAACGGGCGAACAAAGTTTTTTTTACCGGCAGGCGTAACTTGGGGATTTCTGTTGTAGCTTTTTTCATACATCTGCTTTTTCCACACATTTTTTACGGTTATCCGATTGTGTAAACATGGCTGATTTTAGGTGACTGAGCAAAATATATAAATACACAAACAGAATATCTATCAATGTATAATATATTATACGAGGCAATTTGGTGCAAGCCAAGAGGAGAACGTGATGATGATGACGAAGTGTAATGGAAGTTTTTGCAAAGACGTGTAGTACATTTAAGTAAGTAGTTACTAAAGTGAAAGCAGCATTCACTTTCCTCCTTTCCGACAACAACAAAACCTTTCTCTCTTTCTCTAGTTATCGAGAAATCAAGTCGGCTTTTTCGAGAAGGTTGTGGCGGCGGTGACGACGATGGGAAAGAAGATGGAAAGAAGGGTAGGCAATCAATGTGTGTTCCTAAGGGGTCCTCCGTGCGTCACCTATAACAAATAATTCCATTGGTTATTGACCTTTCCACACACAAAAAAAAATTCTTGGAACAAGTCGTCCTCACCGGGTTCATAGTCCATCCACCTACCTACGTCCTTTTACATCCCCTGCTTACCATGAACAACCCCAAAATGAATTTACACAATTATGAAATTGGTTGCACCAACAACAGCAGCAGCAGCCACCGCCGCCACCACCACCACCGAACGACATGCATACCCACCCGACCGACGAACTACAAAATATACACGCCGTGCTTTGTAGTCAGGTTTTTATTTTTATTTTGCTGTATGTCATGCTTATTTATATGTTACGTAAGACAAAGTTGCCCTTGTTAAAATCCTACTGCTGCCGTTTCTGTAGCATCAAGAAAAAGTTTTCTTGCTGCTGCTGTTGTTGTACAACTACTACTGCTGCCGTTATTATTTCTACTGCCTTTCATGCCATTACTGCCGCTGTTACTCCTCGTCTTCTTTATTTCTTGAGCAAACAAACCCCATTTTTTTCTTTACTTTTACTTCCCTCCTTCATTCTGGTTGTAGAACAACTTGCTCTCCATTCAGCCAAAAATTCTCCAAAGAGGAAAAAGAAATGCACAGCACATACACACAAAAACATCCATAATACATGTGGATCGAAGTTTCTATTTTTTTGTGTGCAAGAGGGGTATGGGGGGAAAGAGAGACAATTTTAGATAAAGTGGTTGAAGCTCCACTCTGTCTCCTTCACGTTTGTTGAGAAAACAAGGGAGATAGAGAGCACGAGGAGGTTGGCGCGTGAGAGAGAAAGAGAGGTTACGTATATTTATGTGCATTGTTTAAAGGAGATTTTCCCAGTTGATTTATTTATGCAACTTTTTTTTTCTACTCCCATGCCTGGTTTGAAAAGGATATTACTTAGGAAAAGGCGGCGGCAGCGGCAGACGGATGGATTATATTGAAGAGTTTGTTCGGGTTATTTTAATTTCCTTTTGGGGCATTTATTGGAAGCCGTTCTGTGGAATATTTTTTTGAATGCGGAACAACTACCACGGCGACTGTCATGGTCGTCAGAAAAGAAGTTTTTATACTTTCATAAATGATAGATGGATGATTGTGTACTTTATCCTATTAAAAGGATGACTGGGACAGGAAGACGAGGGAAAAGTCGAAAGTGAACTTTTTTAATTAATGGTTTCTTCATTTGAAAGATTTAATGAGATTACAGTAGTTGTGCTTGTTATAGTCGTCCTCGTTGTTGTTGTTTTCAGCTTTTTAATTAACTGAAAGGTCTTTTCTATCACGTTTCGAAAAGTTGTGTTGTTGTCGTTTTAGTCTCCAAATTTTCTCTTTCTCACATGCTGCCTGTTTCCTTCACTAATGACGCGAGACAGTGTGTTTGTTTGTTTACACAGTTATTTCTATGTATTTTTGAGAGCATTTTGAGACATTTTTTGATTGACAAAATGGGATATTAATGTGACTATGAGAGTGAGCGCGCCAAAATCCTTTTGTATCTTTGGAAAACATCCTTTTCCGCCTTTTCATTCAGTTCAACAAACGTATTCAAATTGTTGTTCATCTTTGGAAATGTAGTGCTTACTGTTACAGTGTCACACTAGAAGGGTTCGGTTTTATTTTACAAACAATTCTCTAGTATTTACGACAATGAGATCCAATAACTCGAGTGAAAATTTACACGGATATAATTCTCTGTCACGCTGACATCATGTTTTACTTTGGAATTGGGAGTAACCATATGGTAACTGTATTTCCGGGAAAATTGTATAAGGTTTGTATTAACCATGAAGTCTAGTTCGAGTGACAAGGTGTGCAAAAGCGATAATATTTAATGAGTATTACTTTATCATAACGTTTCAGAGTACATGTCTGTGCATAAAAAATGTGAGAGTTGTGAGAGCGTCGAGATTTTTAGAAAGAACTTTTTATTTGGAAAACCGGGCATGCTCGAGTTTTTTTGCGGGGATATATTCGTTGTTGATATAAGTGTCCTTTTCGGATTCAAACCTTAGGCCATCTCTATTCTCCTCTGTTCCTTTCAAATTCATCCACCTGACAGGCTAGTTAATTTCGCGTGAATTTTTATGAATGAGATGACGATATGATGCTCACTAACAATTCATTTGTGTAGGCTAACCTACTTTCAAGAAGACTCTGAAAAGTAGAGATAGTTGTTGGGTGGTGAGAGGGAGAGAGAGAGGTTGTACTTGTGGATAGCTTTTTAACTCACAAGGCACTATTTTCCGGAGGTAGTTGATTTATTCATTTATTTAAAAGTTTGACAAGCACGTTTTAGAGTAAAATATTGAAACTCGAAGGGAAAGTAAATCTGGCCAACATACCTTCATTCCAAACAGCAAGTTTATTTAAAGGGTGTATTTTGGTCAATGATTTTGTTGTTTCAAGTTACCCACCTGACATTATCCCATCACATGACCTTTTCGCATTCATTTTTAAAAATGATGTTATCTCAGTGGGAAATTGCAATTGTTGAAGGCTTAAACAAAAATATCCAGCTAAATTATCTTCTTCTCTTACAAGTTACTTTTAATATTCCTTCAAATTTTTGCACGACGTTTGTTCCGTCTTTAAAAGTTTTTTTTATAGTTTCGAGAACACCTCCGGAGATTTCCTTGTTTTTTTCCCTATTTTCTCTCAAGTTTGCTTTCAGCACAAGTTGTTTTTGCAAACAACAAATATCATCATCGTCACCACCACCATACGAAAATGGCTGAAAATCGCTTAACGAACAGTGAAAAAGTTTTTGCGTCTTATCTAAGCCAGTCATGCATATCTTCACACTGACTGACTTTTTCTCTCTCTTTCTCGTTTTCTTCCTCTTCGCCAAGCTGCTTTCAATTCAAGCAAACTGGAATAGCGTGTGTGTGTGTGTGTATGTATGGATGTATGTGCTGAGGATAATAATCGGATTCTGCCGCAAACTTTGAAACATCAACTACACAACCAATATATTATATGATGAATGCATGTAGGCAAGCATACATATGGCCCCGAAACAAAAAACAGCAACAAAAACACCAACTGTAACACCAGGCGACTCGCGAGAAAGAGAGTGGCATATTTGGAGTAACCGCCGCCGCCACTACCACCATCACCGTTTTTCTTCTACCTTACGCGTACACACTTACGTACGTTATGTATATTAAGAATGATAAATTAATTAGCTAATTTCCATAATAAAACGTCAGTCGACGCGACAGACAAAATATAATAAAAAATACAACAGGCCAAAAACACGTCTTGTATTCTTCTCTTACCACACCATCATTTCTCCACCACTGCCTCCCCCACACAACCCCACCACCCTCCTCTCTCTCTCTCTCTCTCTCTCGCAACTACTGCTAATTGGAAGCTGTATAAGTACATATTGCTAACAGCCCCGGAAAATGAGGTAATCTCCATTCTCTACTAATTGACTTAATTGTCAATTATACATTCCACACTTTCATCTCTTGCTCTCTATCTGCCTGTCTTTCTCGATTAGTGCTATTTTCTGTCTGGCTGGTCTGATGGGGAGAATAGGCTGCTTGTACCATTTTTGGGAGCAGCTGTCTTTTTTCTGCTAAAAATTTCCCTAATAATAATAATACCAATCACACATTCATAAAACTCTCGAAAAGAACAATGCGACGCGTCTTTTTTTTCTTCTCTCGCCCAGCCAGCCTCATTGAAAACGGAAAGCGGGTCTCTAAAAAAAACTACCACCCTATATCGCCACAACACATTATTCGGTATTTTTGCATGGAACTTTGCTACAGAAGTGGTAACAGCAGTAATGGTGGTTACTATGGTAGTTGCAAGTTGACTGTGGAGTTTGGATGATGATGACGATAATGGTGACGCCACGCTGCTGCTGGTTGTTTTTTTTTCGCGCTGTGAAACTTTTTTTTTTCTTTTTTGCCAAAAACAAAACGACGATGGAAGATTCCTTGTGTTGTATAGTTCCTCCACTAGACCGTATCACGATGATGACGACGACGCATTCAAAGAGTGTCGTCGTCGTTTGTAGGGGTAATAGAGGGAGAGAGAGAGAGAGAAAGAGTGAGTGGATTCGGATGGATGGCAATTATTATGATGACTAGTACTGCAAGCACTGAACTGGCAGTGGTAGGATAACAGGAGGAGTAACATACGACAGCTTCCTACATTTTACTGGGGCGAGGGCCATGTTGGAGAGAAATGGGGAAATAACTAGAAAAAGTGGAGTCATCATTTTTGTCTCGGCAC